>CAEFZY010066856.1:0-42274 GCA_903066815.1 Brachyrhaphis roseni
ATTTTTACATATGAAAAAAAACATTTTTTTGACAAAAATGCAATAACAGTGTTACTTTAGTGAACTTCGCTATATATATATATATATATATATATATATATATATATATATATATTGGTTTAGTTACTGCTCTGAATGTGTTGTTCTTTCATCAGTTGGCCTTTTCTCCAGTCTGTACATTTCAGTTAATTAATCGATTATTGAATTAGTTTCAACAATCGATTAATCCGTTCAGAACCCGGAGAGAACCCACACATGCATGAGGACAACATGCAAACGCCATCAAGAAAAGCCCCCCGGCTGGGATTTGAACCCAGGACCTTCTCGTTGCTAGGCAACTGCAACACCCATCCAGCTAAGATTGTAATAAACACTGATGCTCTGGTTGATGGCGTTCGATATATGGTGCAGCTCTTCTCCATTAGATCTCAGCATGTTAGCAGAACAAACTGAAACGTTAAGCCAGTGAACATCAGTTCATGCAGAAGGAATGAGAATAAAAGATGGCTTACATTCAGGTAGGAGATGTGATACTCCAACAGGACCTGGACGTTGCCGATACTCTCCTTAGTACCGACAAACGTGAAGGGGACCATTCCCTGTGTCAACAAATCACAAACACCAAACACACACGTTAGTACGAACTGAGAGTGTGTGTGTGTAATCCGAGTCCATCGTTGTTTTAAATAATCCTGAGGAAGATGCTGGGTTAGAGGAAGTGATGTGGGAGTAGCATTCTTACTTCCTGTCTGGGTTGCTTGTTGTCGTTGTCTCCTTCTATTCGGACCCTGACCACACCAGACTTATCCACGATCTCCTGGATCACCTTCCCATTCTTACCAATCACTTTGCCTGCAGACAGGAACAGACAGAAAGCATGAAACTTTAAAAACATGCTTGTAGATCCAGGGAGAAAATACATTTACATATTTAACAATGAATAAATATCAAAACAAAACCTGCAGAATCTGTACACTTTTCCAGCTTGAGAAAGAAAATTACAATTAAAACTTTGACTCAGAGATATTTTGCGTATAATTGGCTTGATGTTGTAACCAAACTAAAACTCTGCATACCAACAAGATTCCTTGGCACCTGGACTGAATCCTCCACAAACTCCAGGAAGCTTCTGGCCTTCTTTACAGCTTCCTCCGTCTAAATTACAACACAAACATAATCTGGATTAAAAACCACAACAAATTAAACGAAAAGAAAAGTCAGAAAACTCTAGGAATATCTTAAAAATCAGGTAGAACAACTCTATTGGTCAGAACTGAGAGGGAGATGTTTGCATATTTCATTAAAAGCACATAAAAAATTGTCATCTACTGTTTTAGATAACATTAGATTAAAACCTTAAAACTATTTTAACATAAACAACGTAAACAACCACAAAGAAAGGCAGGTAAAATACTGGATACTGGAGAAATGATTGTGATAAACTATCATGTTGTTGTTTTGAGACCATTTAACGGCATAATAATAATCACTCTCTAGAAGATCAATAAAGTTTAAATTCTAAGGAACATTCAACACTGGAACTGGAAGACATTAAATATCCAAAATACAAAACAACAAATAAAATTAAGTCTCTGTAAACAAAATTATCCTTAAAAAAACCCAACAACAAATCAAGACAAAAGCACCAGACTGAAGACTTTTATCTACTCTAAATTAACACTTGAACTGGAAGAGATTTTAAATATCCAAAATAAATAAACAAAACAACAGAAACACATAAATTGAATTATTAAGTCTGTAGAAACAAATTTGCTGCTCATAAAAATGGCTAGTTGAGACAAAAGCACCAGACTGAAGTCATCCAGTTTTTGGTATTAAGAGAGAAAAGAAACAATAAATCCTACAAATGGAAATAACCGAGCTTGTTTTATTTCATTAGTGATTAATTAATTTATTGCGACTGGTCTGGTTCCACCACCGTACCTCTCCATAAATCCTGAAGGTCCCGGTCTCTTCGTCCAACTCGATGGCGGTGACCCCTGGGAGCTTCCTGGCTTGCTGGATGTTGCTGCCATGGCTGCCGATGGCCAGGCCCATCAGGTCCGGCCTCACGGTGAACTCCTGCTGGAAGGACGACACCAGCTGCCTGGAGGTCTAAAACACCCGACACAAGACTGGGAAATTAACTCAAAGTTGATCTGAGAGTCTTCTGTAACAGATGACTGGCTCCTGCAATGACCTACTGACCTCCAGGTGCTTTGTGGCTTCCTGGTTGCGTGACATCAGCAGCAGCTTGGTTCTCAGGCTGCGCAGGTGCATGTCGCTCAGCAGAGACACGCGCTTCACTGTCGACTCATTGGTGGACTGCACACAGAAACAGGAAATGTTCGCATCCAAAGAGAAGAACAGCTTTATGGCAGCAGCATGGGCAACCAGAGGAGAGCAGAGTGTCCAGACATTACAGTCACCTCGGAGTAAAACTACTTCAACATATTTCTACTCAAGTAAAAGTAAAAAGTAGCCAAAATTACTCAAGCAAGAGTAAAAAGGTATTTGGTAAAAAATCTACTAAAGTACTGAGTAACTGATCAAATTACCAATAACTTGATATTAAAAAATTACATCATCAGACGGAACAAATATAAAATTAAGTGGAAATTTTGGAATTTCAAGAACCAAAATGACAATAATTCATATAAGTAACAAAAAAACAAAAGTTTCTTTCAATAAAAAATTGCAGTAACCTACTTTGTAAACAAGCAATTTTTAATGTGAGATCCAATTATCAATCATTTAATATTCACAAATGATCTGAGCAGGCAGACCAAAATATAAAAGTTATGTGGAAATTTTGGTATTTTAAAGATCAAAATGATTCATATAAGTAAAATAATTAAATAATAAAATTTTATGATGTGTCTGGTGAAATTTCTGGTTAATCCAGAAAATTTCCTCCAGTAAAAGTAGAGATACTTCAAATAAAATTACTCAAGGAAAAATAAAAATATTCCTAAAAGTAAATTTTTTCCAAAAAGTTACTCAGGTAAATGTAATCGAGTAACAGTAACTAGTTACTGTCCATCTCTGCAGATAAGTAACGGTCAGGCAGCGTTACCACGATCTGCAGCTCGCTGCTCTCTGGGCAGAACGAAACTCGACAGGCTCCCACTGCTTTCTTGAAATCCTTGTGTGCGTTTTCGTTCTGGCACCTGCAACAGGAACATGACTCGCATAAAACAGACAACAGTAACTAAAGATGCACCAACCCACTTTACTCACTGCCAGTACCGACATCTGGGGTTTAGAGTCGGCTGGCACCGATCCAATACAGGAAATAAATAGAATTACCTCAAAGCTTATCATTTATCGCGAAAAATTTCTTATCATGATAGTAATTTTGATTTATTGTTGTCACAGAAAATTCCAGTTAATGTTTAAAACCCCTCAAACTGTCAGATTGTTGGTTTTTTACCACTTTCTCCCCTTTTTGATCAATGAAAGTATCAATGAATACCAATAAATTTGAAAAAATGATTAAATGACGTTACGATTTGCAGTTTAATGATCTAAATCGCATTTATTTATGCGACTAGTGACCTAAAGAAGCAAAATACAAATAGGAATATTTTTCAAGCAGTTTTTTTTCATATATTTTCTGTGACACCCAGAGACCAAAAACACTAGTAATAAAAACTTCTTATGGTCACTTTTATTGTTATCGCAATACTACCACACAGTGACACACGATACATCGGCACTGACATCGATATCATTCATACCAAAGAATAGAATTAGACTGAATAGATCAGGAACATTGTCACCAATAACTGATGTTGAATTTTTTTAAATATTTGGGCCGATACAGATATTAATATGGCATCTGTAACGTAAACGTGGATAATCTGTGGTACGCACGCTTCCTGTAGATCCTGAGGAACGGAGACAGTGCACTTGTGAAAGGAGTTCTTGGTAACGGCCTTGTTGGGGTTGACCGGCCGTAAACGCTCGAACGTTACGATCTCGTTGTAGGTGGCGTCACAAGCGGCGTACTCGATCACGTAGAACTGGGAACGGAGAACACAAACAAGTAGATGAACCTTTGGTAAATTTAAAACAAGTAAGTTAAACATTTGGTCAATTTAAAACAAATGAATGAAAGGTTTGTTACACTTAGAACAAAGCGTAGAAACTTTCTGCGACATTAAGAAACTCACATCTCCCTTCATCATGCGGACTTTTGCCAGCCACCATCCACAAGGTTCCTGTTCGTTGGCTCTGGACAGAATCTGACAACAATAAACCAGATGTGAGAAAGGCTGGTAGTAAGTACTTACATTTACTCAATTTACTTTTATTGAAAAAATGTACTTTTAGGAGGAGCCATACTTTTTACTTTTACTTGAGTAATTTTATTATGAAGTATTTCTACTCTTACTTGAGTCAAATTTCTGAATTTTCTACCCACCGAATGAAAAACAAACATGTTTTAACCAGAAATTCACCAGAAACAAACACACACCTGCAGCTTCTGTTAAAGTTTCACAAGTTTTCATTAAAATAAACTAATTTGGAAATGTTTTTTTTATTTTGACTGATTTTGATATTTTTGTTATTTATATGAATTAATGTAAAATTCATCCTTAAATTACCAAAATTTCAATTCAACTTTATATTTTGTTCTGTCTGATGATGTAATCTTTACATATTAAATGATTGATAATTTAATCAGTTACTCAGTACTTGAGTACCAAATACTTTTTTACTCGTAATTTCTTGGACGGATACTTTTTACTTTTACTTGAGTAAAAATATACTGAAGTAGTGATACTTTTATTTTTGGCTACTCTGCCCACCTCTGTTTAAAAGAAGTGTTGGGAGATTTTATAGATTAAACTAATTTTTGAAGATTTAATTTTTGGAAGAATACCATTGCATTCCTTGGGTTTTCAGCCTGACTCTGGAAACCCATTTTCACCGTAGCGTAAAATCCTTAATAGTGGTACTAGCTCTAGTTGCATTGGCAGATTAATTCACTTATATCAATGCATTTTTTCTATAGGTGAAATAATTTCCCAATGAAACAAAAACTTTTTATCAATATTAAAGAATTATTTAGTTAAAATGAGCTCATATTTATTGCTTAAAAGTTACTTGTGAATTAGTTTTCTCTTTTTTCAAATGTAGTAAGATATTTGAACTAAAAACCAGACAAAATTACTTGGTAAAATTTTGTAGTTTTGCAGTGGAAAGTTGTAATATTAGGAGAATAAAGTCAGGAATGAGGAATGTTGAGAATCTTGCTATGTTACTACAGGTGAATAGAAATGCTTAATTTTTAACACATTAGCATCAAATTATCATCAGCAGGACATTAAATCGACTGATAACAAAAACAATCAGAAACTGAGCTGCGTAATCAGATCCTGATCACTTTAGAAGCTTTTTACTCTTTAAAGTGACACTTTTTCTAGTAAAATTTTATCTTTATTCTGATAATATATATATCATCTTGTAATTAAAGAAGAATTGTCACAGCCTGTCACTAATAATCCGTACTACAATTCACAGAAAGGATGACGGAAATAAAAGCCATTTTTTGAAAATATAGTTTTTTTAGAAAAGAAAGCAAGCAAAAGGAAAAGTTGATAAAGAATCAGCCATTTTATTTTGAATCCCTGTCGCCCAGCTTTAGTTGTAATTCAGGAGAAAGGGGAACATGGATGAGGAAAACATGGCCTCACCTCCACCTCTTCTCCTTCTCCGATCTCCTTCTTGGCATCAGCAGGTGGAGGCAACCTGACGTCACTGAAGGGCACCTGGCGTTCTGGCTGCCAGCTGAAACAGAACCGTCACATCTTACTAAAAACACAACTACTCTGTTTTTTATGTTTGCTTGTTTTACATAATAAAGAAGGAGACTTGCTTACTTGTTCTCAAAGGCAATGGTGAGAGAGTCATCGTGGATATCTTTAACAAAGCCCTGCAGGACAAAACCAGGTGAATAAAAGCAGCTTTTATTAGCAAATTCCTGAAATCAAATAACTCACAATTACTTTGGTCACAGATTATTCTATCAATAATTAAGGCTTACGTGATTAAATAAAAAAAAATCTGGGTATTAATTATCTGATTAACTGCCAGATTTTTCACTAAACCACTTAAGCCTTTTACACAGAATATTAGAAATATATTAAAAGATGCAAATAAACAAAAAAATTTAATAAGAAAATAAATATTTTATTTCCTAAAGTGCAATAACAGTATTTCTTTTAAGCATGCTTGATTATTTGTAGCAGAGAAGCTAAAAATGTTGATTATGTTTCATAATAACAAATTAATAATTGGATAGAAAAAGGTGTTTAATAGGATAAATACATATTTTTCAGGATTTGAACCAAGTGAAGCTAAAACTGCCACCTTAGGAGTTTAGGTCAGAACATATTTACAAACAAAAAAGGTTTTTCATCTTAAATACAAATTATTAATATATTTTGTACAGTTTTGGTTTAATTACTGTTACTGTGTTGTTGTTTCACCAATTTGGCGTTTTTAGTCTGTGTGTACTCCAGTTAGCGATTAATCACTTCCTAAATTAGTTGACAATTATTTCAATAATTGATTAACTGCAATTAATCATTTCAGCTGTAATGAAAATGCATTTTTCTTGCTTTGATGCCTTTTACTAAAATTATTGTTTTAATTGCAATAATCAAGGAAATAATCACTGATGATACTACTAATAATAATTGCAACAAATATATTATTTAATTTGATTAATTTCTCGAATGTTTTTCTAAATCTTTGCTCTCTTTACTTACACTCAGATGCTACGCTCTGCGTTAGCATCTCAGCTACTAAATATAGGCATCAGGTGTGCGCATTAAAATCCATCCAGCTGTCCAAATATATTTTTAACATGCAAAACATGACTGCCTTACACTGGAAACAGAGCAGCCTACTAAATATTGCAGGAAATCACCCACTGCGATGACAACTCAGTTTGTTTTTTTTCCTTCATTAATAAATTAGCTTAATGCTAGCACGACATCATACATGAGTCTGTCATGATTACAAATATTCCTGAACAATAAACTGTCTGGGAAATTATTGCAATAAATATAATATTGTTGTTTTGAGATAATTTTTTTTGACTAATGTCTCAAGATAATGGCATAATAATGCAAGAACATCCTCTCAAAAATTAATAAGCTTTAATTTCCAAAGAACACTGAAACTTAAATATCCAAAATAACCAAACAAAACAACAGACATAATAAATAAAATTGGTTTTTAAAGTATCAACAAAGCAAAATTGCCATTCAAAATATATTACTTATTAGGGAAACATGAAAAACTGCAACTAGGACTTTTGTAAAATAAATTAAACAAAAAAAAACAAATATTTTGTAGCATTTTCCAAGATGGCGGCTTTTCAATAATATTAAATGGCTTAATGTTTAATTGTGCTTAATTAAACAACAACAAAATATTCAAACAAGAATGCAAATGCATTGCTCTTATTTTAATTTATCATTAAAATATTGATTTATTGCTTATTGTTGTCACACAACAAATATTTTGATTCTGGGCCAACAACAGAGATTACATTTGTGTATTTAAAATGGAGGCTAAACACTAAAACAAGATGTCAAATGTACACCAGTGTCCAGTTTCTAAAAAAAAATTTTTTAATAATTTAAATAATTATCTTTTCACGAGTTGTTTTCACAGAAAATTAAATTGTCTCATAAAGAAAAAAACATTTTGTAGGTCTGGCATTAAAAAAAAGACTGGCCAGAAAAACCTGATAGTTGAATCTCTCCTGTTGTTTACAACCCAACACCTTAAAACTTTTAAGTTTTTATTGATATGTTGAATATTTCCATTTCAAATAGTTAAATTTGTTTTTTATTTGATTTTTAGCCGTGTATCATACGGCTAAGACAAATGATTACTGAATCTCTCCTGTTGTCTAGAATCCAACAATTTAAAACTTTGAAGAAAAAAAAAAAAAGCTTTTATTGATATGTTGAATATTTAAGTTTCAAATAGCAGTTCAATTAATTTTTGATTTGATCTTGTGGTGTTCATACACAGAAAAGCTTAAACGTACCTACAAAGTTTGCTTCAAGGACACACTACAATAATTACTATGCAAGTCATGTGACCATTTTCAGCAGAAACGCAACCAAAAGCATAACCTCAACGCAATTTCATGTTATGTTAAAGGTAACATATTCAGATAACATACAAGTTAATGACTCTGAAATATCTTTAGTTGACTGGGTTACAGTGGAAAAAGGCTTGAGGAAAGTATGAATCAGTCTGATCCAATGCATGGAAGTGAAAGAAGAAACAAAAGGGAGGAAATGAGAGCTAAAAACCATGAGGGTATCACTTTGGGTCGGAGGTCCAGAAATAGGTTGGAAGTGTGCGGTATCAGCGACCCTGTGCTGGGAGTGACAGGGAACAGCTGGTCACACATAGCAAAGATAGCTGGGTCGTGATCAAGTATCAAATAATAGACGGTGACAGAAAGTGGTAGTCTGTTCAAAAACTACCTGGCAGCTTGATTTTTAACTGAAAACCCCAAAATAAAAAACGTATTCAAGTCCTAACGCTCATATAAACACGGAAAAGGGGGGGAATGTTACCTGGATACCGAGTTTACTCAACATCTTCAGACGTCAACAGTTTAGCAACTAGCAAGTGAGCTAGCTCTTAGCTAAGGAAGACAACGCTCAGAGTAACACTAGACTGGGGGACGTAACTTTTATTTGTTAAATAATCAATACATCACATAACAGACAATATTACTTCCTCATAGTGTTTAGCAAACGTCGTCAAAAAGTAATCAGACCTGCTAGCATTGTTAGCTTAGCGTGCTAATTTGCGCTAGCTCTGCGCTTGCTGTCTAAAGATGGATCCAGAACCGGTCCGAACAACCACTCGCTGTACCTGACGTTTCAGCAGAACATGCAGTACTTGATAACGACTTGTTAAGTTTCCAGACGTGTTGTTTATCCGGGATTTACCTTGTAATAAGCGCCGTTGGAGCCACGGACCTCCACCGCCAGTTCTTCCATGTTGGACACGCAAAGGAAGCCGGGACGACAGGTGTTCCTTAACGCACCGGGGTTAAAAGCGGATGAGTTTCCGTTCTTCTGCTTTTTATGTTTACTTTTTAACCTCGGAGTTCAATAATCAATTCTACATCGCTGTGAAATTACAGTCTGTGCTACGTAGCAAAAGGAAAAGATGCGCATGCTCAAATATAAACCAAAGTACTAAACTGCGCACGCGATGAAAAGTACAAATACTCTTTCCTTTTTTAACTTAATTTATTGCCCGTCACCAAAAAATAGATGATGCTTTTTATTTACACACCTCATAAAGTAAAAATATTCTAATTAAGTTTACAGTAGGGGTGCTCAAAGTGTGGCCCGGGGGCCGTTTGCAGCCGCTGGAGTGGATTTGTGCGGTCCTCCTACTGCAGTTTAAGATTGGTAGAAGTTATTCCTGCCAGCACATGTAGAGACTTTTTCATTTTAATTATGTTAGGATTATAACAGGGGAATTTGTGTCGTTCTTTCCTACCATTTTCAACCAAAAATAAAAAATGTTGATGAAGCAGATGAATATCCTGCCATTCTTGGAAATGAGCATCAGAAAAGTTGAACTTATTAATAACCCTACTAGCAAAATTAATATAGATTAGAATGGAAATGTACTTTACTGCCCCAAAACGAGGAATTTCAGATGTACCAAGTTAAAAGTGAATAGAAGCATGCATATTCACAGGTAGCCGGATAAAAACAAATATCTCTGCCACATCTTTTTAATAAATAATATTGTGCACACGGTATTGGGTTCAGAACGTTTTTACCCACGCTTTAAACATGCCAGACCTATAGGGGGCAGTGTAGCACAAAACTATAACCTATGCCAGACAATCAGAACGTTTCAAAACAATCACAACTTCCTGTTGAGAATCAAACATGGCGCCAGGAGGTTCAGTTGTTTGGACAAATAAATAGCTTGAACAGATTCAGCCGTAAAACCTAATTTTTATCTGCAGGGCCTGGGAAAGAAGATGATTATAGCTTTAAGGTAATTTCAGAAATCTTATGGAATATCTTAACAGTTATATGATGGAGTAATGGAGCCATATAACGAAAATTTAAAAAAGAAAAATACGAGAGTAAAGTCATGAAATTATGAGAGTAAAGTTATAGTATTACGAGAAAAAAGTCAATATTACAACTTTATTCTCATACTCTACTCACATATGACTTTATTCTTGTTTTTTGTGATTTTATTCTCATAATACTCCAACTTTATTCTCATAATTTTATGACTTTATTAATTTATTATTAATATTATGACTTTATTTTAGTAATTTTACATTTTTATTTTTTCTCAGTATGTCCCTAATACTCTGTTTTACAGTTACAGACAAATCAAGGAATTTGTCTGACATGTTGAAAACCAACCAGCTTTATTCTGCTGGGCAGTATTTGGACAGATCTCACGTTCTCTTAGAGAAAACGTGAATCCAGAGCTCTAAATTGCTTCTCCTGGTGATGCTGCTGAAAGTGCCAGTCAGCTCATTGTCATGCTGAGTCGTGACATTTATCGTACAGTGAAGCATTTCTCTCCTGATGAGAGTTAATTCTTCCAGAAGGGAAGGTCACTGATGGGAGTACACATGTGAAAACAGTGACTGTATGAAGCATCCATCCAGAGCAACACAGGAAACCTTGCAAACATTCAAGCTAGGCTTTCCAGAAGCTAACAAATAACATACAATAATAAAACAATTCAAAATTTGCAGTCTAAACTTGAGGAATTATTGCACTGTTTCCTGTCAAGACATGAACACAAAAATATTTCAAAATGCTTTTTACGATCAATCAATCAAGTTTATTTGTATTTCAAATGATTTGTATTTCAAATTTCAGCAACCAGGCAGATCAAAGCTCTTTACATAAAAACACAAAACAACTGGAACCTTACGTTTTGCTGTCATTACACATCAAAAATGTTGGTCAATGTGTCATTTATTTGTTTCAAAAGCAGCTCTAACCAGCTGGGTTTTATTCTACATTTAAAGGAACTCAGAGTTTCGGCTATTTTGCAGTTTTCTGGGTATTTGTTTCAGATTTGGTTCCTGAACCAGAACACCTGAGAGGTCTGGAAGGTTGCTATGACAACAGCAGCAAGTCTTTAATGCATTGTGGTGCTACGCTGTTCAGTGATTTATAAACTACCAACAGTACTTTAAAGTCTATTCTTTCAGAGGAAGGACTTTAGAACTGGGATGATGTGCTCTGACTTCCTGGTTTTAGTCAGAACTCCAGCAGCAGCGATTTGGATCTTCTGATTGATTTTTTTAGGCAGACCTGTGAAGACACTGTTGCAGTAATCAATGGGACTAAAGATAAACACATGGAGGAGTTTTTCTAATGCTGAGACATTAGCCCTTTAATCTGGTAAATGTTCTTCAGGTGACAGAAGACCGACTTTGTAACCGTCTTTATGTGGCTCTGAAGGTTCAGGTCAGAGTTCATCACCACACCCAGACACGTTGCTCTAAATGTGAGTAAATGAAGCACATTTTCTAAAAAGCCACATTTTGTAACAGTATGTGAATCAAACAATAGTACTTATAGTATGTAAACATTATACCTCATATTCTGTTATCAATCTGATACTAAGTAAATACAGGAACAGTATCGGCGATACCGATACTTTTTATTACTTTAGTTAGATGTATAATCAAACTTCTTACCTTTAGATGTTTTTGTGGTTTTTCCTTTTAATTATTTTGTTTAAAAAGTTGGACAAAACTTATAGGTGTCTACAAAATACTTTAAAAACATTAACATGATTAACATTAAACAATAGGAGAACTAAATTCTGCACATTTTTTTCTAAATGAACAAAGTGGAAAAAAAAGCAACTTTAGCAACTGAGAAAAAATAAAAAACATTTTTTTAGGTAGAGTTAAAAACTACAATACAAAAATAAAATTTCAAGAATCTGAATCTAAAGTATTGATCTTACCTTGCTGGTATTGATCAGACATTGATAGTGAATTGACATCAATAATTTGGATCGATCCGTCTACTGACAAATTTATTTTTGACATTTTCTTTTAACATCTTTGGCTGGAAGTTCAATTTTTTATGCGCGGTTCGTGAGCGCCCTCCAGTGGTCAATAATAATATTGACATGGCAGTTGGCAGAGGAGGAAGCAGGAGTACCCAGAGAAAACCCAGGCATGCACAAGGAGAACATGCAAACTTAAAAAAAAAAATACTTCATATATTTACTTCCACACCCAAAGTAGACACTAAACAGAAAGAAAGGTGATTTAAATCAGCCACTTTCACTCACAGGTGCATGAAATCATTCACTAAAAGAGGTCAAAGGTTGAAAAAACAAAACTTTTAATGACTTTATTTTTTCCAGCAACATTTTCTCCCACAAACCCAAAATCAGTCCAGCTTCTTTATAGTTTATTATTTTTGCATTATTTATTTAGATCCATCTTCAGGTTGTGCAGCAGTGAAGAGAGAAGATGTTTCATAAATCTGTTAGAAACAGTGACTGTGACACCTAGTGGCCACCGGTTGGCTTTCTGCAGCTCCGGATGATGAATGAATGAACAGAGGCATAAATGATGTCAGCTTTATGAAGTTCCTCAAGTATTAAACAAAACCCCAACATATTTTCAACATTTATTCTCAAATATTTAACTAAAAACCAATTTGGCACCTAAAAGAAAATTTTAAAGTCATATTTAAACCAAGATTATCAAATAAGAATTATTTTCTAATGCAATTACAACAATAAAAATATTTATTGTCAAACTGAAACCTTACATAAAGCATTTGTGTCTTTATTTGTCATTAAAAACTGGAATAACAGAAAAAATAAACATTTTTAGATTTTTTCTCAGTTCTCTTTAAGCTTCTATTTAAATGCACTTAATGTGATAACAAAAAAAACCCTGAATATTGTTAAAATCCAGCAAACACAGACAGGTTGTACTTACAATATCTGCTGTTTGATTTAAAAAAGGAAAAGTATTGGTTAGATTTCTTTTGTGCAACACATTTGGGCTGTTTTTAAAATGTGATTATTAATCAATTGGACTTAGATTTTGCTTATTATTCAGGGATTTTTTTCCAGGAAGAAAACATCCACTGTTTTAGCCAAGGGTTTTTTATTTTAAATTAATTTTGAATTTAGACACACATGCAAGAAGACAAATAAAAGCTTTCTATGACAGATTATAAAATAAAATGTAACAGTTTTCTAATTTCACCCATTGAAATAAGAATAGAAGTGTTTAGGTTGTTGGTATTTTATTGTCATTTAGTCATTTAAAGATGAATGGAAAAAGACAAAATGCACCTTTTAGGCTGTTTTGAAACATTTTAATGTGAGCTGGCACTTGGGAAGGAGAGGTGAAGATGATGTGCTGTGTGTAGCTCAGTGTGTGTGTGTGTGTGTGGGGGTGTGTGTGTGTGTGTGCTGGGTCTGAAGACATTACCACAGTCTGCCTGATAGTCGCTCCTCACGTCCTGATTTAAACCAGTTTACCAATTCCATTATGCTAAGCCCGAACACTGGTTGGGAAATGATGAACGATTATGTGAAACACATAATCTCCCTGCTGCACCATCACTGCAGTATGACAGCCAAATTTCATTCATCCTATCCAATTTCTTCCTTATTTAAGGAAAGAAAATTACTGGTCCCAGTAATCAGATATGTAGCGCGGCTGTGTGCAGGAGTTAAGCCAACTCCCATTAGGCTTTCTGCTTGGCTCCGGATCCACTCACATTCACGCACACAGACAGAAAAACGACAGATACACATGTTCCACATGTCTGACCCTCCTCACTCCTCACATCGCCTTTCAGCCATTTCAAGGACTATTATTTGGCCTTGATATATTCTCTACAACATCATCTGTTAGCGATGCCAGTTTGAAACACAGTGTGGCTTAAGTGGTTTACAGAGCTGCAGGCGGACGCTTCCTCTACAATATTCCCCCCAAAATAAGGTGAAATCAGGAGAAAATGCTATTTTTTTCCCCGCTTTTTGCAACGCATGTGATTATAATTTGTCAAAAAATTCAAAATAATTGCAGGAAATGATTTGATTCTCCATCATATGTGTGGGTCTGTCATTTTAAAGCCCATGCCATTTATTGGTAACTCCGGCTCTTAGAGAGAGAGGCAGAGTTGAGAATGTGACTGTTTGTTCTCTCTCCAATCGGAAATGCATTAAAGGTGTAATTGAAAATTAGCAGTACATCTTTTTCTTCTTTTTAAGGGGTAATTTATCAAGCCTCATTGTTGCAGCGCGACACCTCCAGCCAGGCCCGCTGCACCGGGGGGCTTTTTGCCTGGCCGGGCCCCGCGGCGCTCTCTCTGCTTTGTCGCTAATTGTGGCCTCCTCTCTCCGCTGAATTGTGATTCACCTAAAAGAGCTTGTTGGCTCGATGCAGAGGAGCTGCCGCTGACGCTCTCACCATTATCAAAGATACTCTTGATCTTTTCAAAAGCAGGAAATAGATTTTTTTTTCTCCCCAAGCCCCCCTGTTCAATCACACATGGAGGGTGGAAAAAAAAAAAGTAATTTGCAATGCGTCCATTAGTTCTTCATTAAAGCAAGATTAAATTGCACCTCAAATCACATCTGCCTTTTCTAGAGTAAAGGGTGACAGTTTTAGGGCCAAAACTAATTACTAGTGCCAATGAATGAGAGAGGAAAACAGGGCTGTTTTTACATGAGATAGTGTGGCCTGTCATTATATTCAGACTAATTTCACTCTGCCTGCTCTCTTAATGAGACCAGAACGTCCTCACATCTCTCCCCCTCTCTTTCTCTCTATCTGCGCGCTCTCCAACTCTCCAAATGTATAATTTCGATAGCACTTGGAGTTTGCATTAATTAATTTTTCTGCGAGACCTGCTACAAGTGCCAAATCTGTGATGTTCTGAATTATCATTAGGAGAGAAAAGAGGCAGACGGAAAGACGGCGAGGGGTGCAGACAGAGCGACAGTTAGCGAACCAGTAGGGGAAAGAAAAACTTGGATAAATATTAACTTTATATCAGCTCTGGCTCTTCCTCATGCTCATTTTTTATCTCCTAAAAGTGATTAAAAACTGTTAAATAGCTTAAAATGAGCCTAAAAGCTCGTTTTTAGAGTTTATGGATCTAAAGAATCTAAAACTAAATATTGAAGATGTTATAAGTTAACTTTGCCAGGAAGTTTTTGGAGTTGAGTTTTGTCTGATGAGGAGATCGAATGTTGTCCCAAGATAAACTCGGTGTATTGGATCATAATTATCTGTTTCACAGAATAAAAAACTAAAACCTGAGAACAGATGTTCTCATAGTCCAGTAGATTTGGTTCGATTAGAGACCAAAGAATTAGTTATATTTTCAGTTTGCAGTGAGTAAAACAAACCTGTTGATGAACCTGTTCCCCTCCTCGCCAGTGGGGGCGCTGCACCAAGAACCACTGAAGGAAACAACAAAAAAGCCTCTGAAGAAGACACTGGGCGCAACTTTCTTCTTTATGAAGTGTAAATAAAAATGGAGTAGCGTTAGATTTTAGTGGTTGTAGGATTTCTCTTTAGTCTTTAGTTAAAACTATGAGCCATTTCTCCACTTGGCTACCATGTTTGTTTTGGTTGTATTAACCCAGAATGCCCTGCGTTGTAGTCCACTTCCTGCTTTTGGAGCTGTCTATGGTCCACTTGGTGTTCACATAGACATCGAAACGCACCAGAATTCACTTTAAGTGAACCGAGACCGAGGTTTGCAGGCGGACCAGAGTTCACTTTTTTGATTGATTATGGATTCACCAAGACCCACTGAAGGAAACGACATGAAAACCTCTGAGGACACTGAGCGCATTCTTAAGGACAAAAATGACAATAATTCATATAAACAACAAAATACAGCAAAATTAGGCATAGTAATATTTTTCCAAATCAGTTTCTTTCGATAAAAAACTTATGAAACTTGAAGAGAAACTGCAGGTGTTTGTCTGAGTCTGGTGAGTTTTTAGTTAAAACATTTTTAGAAAATCCAGAAATTTTACTGAAGTAACAGTACAAATACTTTATAATAAAAATTACTCAAGTAAAAGTAAAACCCAACCACCAAGTCAATCTGCAAACCTTTTCTATCTACTTTTAATGCAGAGACCTTTATTTCTCCTTGAACTAAAGGAAAGTGCGTCCTGACGGCTCGGTGCTCTGCTGGCTGCTGGAGGTTGAGGTGCTCAGATTATCCTGGGAGTTGAGCGCAGTCAAACCCACAAACAGGATTTATCATGTTGTCTCTCAGCGCAGCTCCGGCTGGGATCACATGCAGCTGATGAGCGCCGCGGCCAAAACATGCTTACAGCAGATCCACCGATTTACAGACAGAAGTGCAGAGTACCAACTTAACACGGCGCGTTTGTTAGCAGAGCACAAAGTTGAGATGTTGGCATCTTTAAATGAGTCAACAATGTTGTGAGGCTTTTCCTGTGCTGGCTGTAAATCTCTTAATGCGTGCTTACAGCTGATTAGCCGTCTCAAGAAGATTTTTGGCATTTTTTCCCCCCCATACAGAGCATTTTCTACTTGCGAGGTATCAAACCTCCTTTCCTTGCAGAAAAAAATATGCACTAGCACTAATTTTTTTAAAGCAGAGGAATCACCCCTCTGGTTTCTGCTGAAGTAAGATTTGGATGCAGAAACGGCGCCGGTTCCAGAAATTCAAACCTCATCCCATCCAGGCTGGGCTTATCCTAAGCTTGTTAGCATGAGCGATGGAGGCTCCGATAGGCGCTTCTACATTACCATAACGCTGCTGAATTATTACCATAACGCTGCTGAATTAACTCTGATCTCCCTCTGCAGGGAAAAATTAACCCACCCAACTTTTACTTATTTATTTCTATGTATTTTTTGCAATATGCTGGGCAGGACGTTATGATAACACGCAATTATAAATGTTTATAATCTACTTAGGGGGAAAGCAGGGTTCAAAAATGTTTCTAAATAAGGGTTACTAATGCACCCCAAGATTTTCTGTCCCATCATCAACATGAAATTTGCAGAGTGGATCAGAAAAGGGGAGAGCAAATGTTTAAGTTTGGTAATTAAAATACAGCCTCTGGAATGATTTAGAACAGAAATGCTGCACTAAAAATCAACTTCAAAGTTGTATTATTACAATATAAATCCAAATAAAATGTATCTAAATAAAAACTAGCATGTTCTTAACGTGTCCTTAAAATGTTTACTATTGTTATTTCACAATAACTGCATCTTCACTGCCGGTTTCTGCTTCGTTCAGTTATAAATCATAAATCTACAATTGTTTTATCTTTTTCTCTAAAGGGTATTTTTCTAGAAACATCTGCAAAAATAAAATCTTTTGAGTCCTGCTGGTGTTTATTTGTGATTAAAGATTTGAATCAGACATTTAATCTGGTTGCTGTATCATGTGGGGGAAGATTTTCAGAATCAGGAAGTGAGAAGGGAATATTTTTATATGTAAACTTTTTGCCTCTGGCAAATTTAATGGGCCACAAAATTCATGACATTAAAAATGCAGAATACGTTTAAAGTGATTTTTCTGTTTCTCAGTTTAACCTACTTGATAATAAACATTTTTTGATGAAATCTATAAATCCTTTAAGATCCAAAACATAAAAACACTTCAGAGTTTTTCATTATTAAAAGAAAAACACAATTTCCAAATTTTTGGGGTCGACAGTTGATTTGATTTGGATAAATTCATATTTATAGCTAATACTTGGTGAGAGACCAAAATCAAACAATTAAACAGGGTGACTGTTATTTCCAGGCTTTTTTACTGCAAAAACACAAAATCTCACCAAGTATTTTTGGTCTAGTTTGTGGTGTGAATATCTTAATACACTTGAAATAAGACAAAACTAACTTATAAGTGACTTTTCTGCAGGATATAAGAGCTTGTTTTGAGAAAATAATTACTTAATATTGACAGGAAAAGTACTAACAGATTTTCCCATGTTAGTGAAATAATCTGCCAGTGGAACTAAATGGAACTTTATCATAAATATTAAGGAATTATTGACCTAAATAATTCAGGTGTACTAAGATATTTGCACTAGAAAATCAAACTTGGTAAGATTTTGTGTTTTTGTCGCGTTAAAGAGAATCAACCCCAGTTCAGTTTCTAGTGCAAATATCTTAGTACACTTAAAATAAGACAAAAGTACATTTGCACTAAGATATGGGATTTGTTTTGAGTCAATAATACCTTAAAAGTTTCACTTATTACATTGGAAAAATGTCAGTGAAATAATCTGCCAATGGAACTAGAACTTTTTCATCAATAATAATGGATTATTTACTCAAAACAATCATTTATAGCCTGTAGAAAAGTAACCTGTAAATTAGTTTTGTCTTATTTCAAGCAACTAGAAACTAGACCAAATGCTCAGTTGGATTTTGTGTTTTTGCAGTGTAGAAACACATTTTACAAACAACAAGCCATTTGATACTCAGAAGAGTCTTTTTCCACATAACGCAGATATAAAGGCATAATCCTCATTACTGCAGCTGAAGTTTCCCTTTGACCTGCTCCAGGAGCGTTTGAGTGGAAATACTATAAGACTGGTACCAATTAGAGGAGATGCATTGCCAACGTATCCTGATTATTATACGCAGCTCGAATTATTTTGATAAACAGTAATTTGGTGTCACTGAGGACAGGAAGAGGAGAATGGGACTGTCTATCTGTCTGTCTGTCACTTCATCCCTCTGCTGGGTTAAGACTCTCCTTGCTCCCTCTCTCTTTCTCAGTGTTGACACATATACATATCACACAGCAGGATTAGCATGACGGCGACTGTAACAAACCTCTCTTTTGGAGGAAAAAAAAAATAAAGAAAGGGCGGAAAGCACCCTATTCTATAGTGGAGGTGCCCAGCCAGAAAATAGCATACTTAGACAACAATGGCGTGGTAAGTACCTTAGCAAAGGATCAGCGCTGGCAGAGTGAAACACATTAGAAAACAATGGCTGCTGGCTGCTGCCTGGCTGGCTGTCAGGAGCCCAGAGCTGCCATGCTGCTATTTATCAGGAGGAGAAAAGGAGACACACATCATCATCATCATCTCGCTCTTCATCGCCGTAAACACTGGTGTGAATGACTGGTCTAATCCCGCCTGCACACACACCTAAACACACACATCAAGCTCCCCTACTGTAAAGCGCGACATGTTGATGCAACGCATGAAAAAACATGGATGCTGAGGTGATAGGAAGTCACATGTGCTGTGATCTTTAGCTTCTTCGCTGCAAAAACATGAAATTTTACCGAGTATTTTTGGTTGAGATTTGAATTAAGACAAAAATTAACTTAGAAGTAACTTTTCAGTTTGTTGTTTTAAGTCAATATTCCTCTAATATTAGTGAAAAAGTTCCAGTTTCAGTGGCAGATTATTTCACCTATGACAAAATATTTTCCCCATGTTATTAGTGAAATAATCTGTCAATGTAACTAGAACTTTTTCATCAACATTCCTATATCTTCCTGAAAAGTTACTTTTGAGTTGGTTTTGTCTTATTTCATATGAACTAAGATATTTGAGCTAGAAGCTAGACCAAAGACACTTGGTAAGAATTTGTGTTTTTTCAGTGAACAAGCCTGGAAATTACATTCACAATGTTCATTTGTTAGACTTTGGCATCCTTTTACACTGATGACAGTGTTGTTACACATTTTTCCTGTATTATCAGTGAAATAATCTGCCAGAGTAACTAGCACTTTATAATCAATATGAAGGAATTATTAACTTAAAACAAGCTACTATTTATTGCTGAAAAGTTACCTGTAAGTAGAAACTAGACCAAAAATAATTGGTGAGGTTTTGTGTTTTTGCAGTTTTCAGATTTAACTATAATTTGAACAATTTCTTCAACTGTAATGGACAAACAAACAAACATTGTATTTATTCAAATTGTACACATCTTGAAGAAAAAGTATGATTATTTGCTGTTTTAATTTATTTCAAGCACTATTTACAATGCAACTCAGCAAGTGTACCAAGATATTTGCAGTGGGAACTAGACGAAAAATACTTGGTAAGATTTTGTGTTTTTGCAGTGTTTTCATATGTAACCATGATTTGAACAATACCTGCACAAAAACAACTTTGAATTTAATCATGTTGCACAAATCTTGAGGAAAAATATGATTATTTGCTGTTTTAGTGTACTTTATTCACTATTTACCAAGATAAAATGGATCAAACCAAACAATAAATTCACAGTTTTGACACTTTAAAAGAAACAGAGAAACTAAAATGCATCAAAATGATCAAAGTTAGCAGTTTAAAAGAGCTCCTAAATATGCTGTGGCAAAACAAATAAATAAAAGATTAACAATCCAAAACAAAAGAAAAAGCACAATCCTAATGTCAAAATAAAGGACAATTAATCCTGGTGTTGAGTTAAGCTGAAATAACTCAGAGGATACCGAGCAATTATTAAACTTCCATATCATGTGTGCAAAATGACACATTTACATTCCAATATTTTGATAGGATCTAAATCAGGAAGTCAAATATATTCCAGTTTTATTATTGGGCCAATAAGGACTAGAGATTGTTTAATGCCAGTTAAAAGAGGAAAAGGGTTTCTGTAAGAAGACGGAGAGCAGAGGCGGCATTACTAATGATATAAGAGCCAATGTTGGAGCATCTCTTGGAAATCTGGCAGAAATCCTAATGTCGCCCCTGTCCTCTTTTAATGCAAACCAAATGAGCCTGCACTGTAATAAGAAGCTTCCCAGAATTAGTTTCCTTTTGCAGAAAATTGCAAGAAAAAGAAAAAAACCCTAGTACCTTTATCTATGAATTTCACTCCAGCATAAGCAAAAAAAAAAAAAAAAAAAAGAGGCAGAGACCCTCCTCTGACATTATTTGGATGACGCGCCATCAGTAGCAGCAGCAAGAAATAACATTGTGCAAATTCTATGCATGTTAATGATAAATAGGAATCCACCTGCTCACAGATAAAATGAGTTTAATTTCCCCCCTCCCACGCCTGTGTGCCTGCCTGGCCTTTTAGAAATTACTTATGCACAGCTATTATTAAAATAGGGCCAGAGCAAATGAGAAAGAAGCGCTATCTTTGGAGAGTGCGGCTGGGTTTAGACCGCCGCCGCCGCTGCTCCTTCCAGGACTCTCCGCTTCACACAGTCAGCGTTTCTTCCACACACACACACACCCACACACACACACACACACACAATAAGCGCACGGTGAGACGGCAGCGTGTGCAGAGACACCTCGCCCTCTCAGCTCCGGTGGCAGCTCTGACCCACTATTTACTAAATTAACCCAAATCCTTTTAGGACTGTAATGGAATTTGCAAGCTTTTTGAAAACATCTATTTCTACGAGTGTCTATCTGTTTGCACATGTAGGCCTGAATGTATACAGTGGGAGAACAAACGTGTGTGTCGCTGCGTAGATGTGTGTGTGTGTGAATGGGGGAACATTCTGCTTTGCTTGTACAATGTGCTTCAGAGTGGCTGAGGATGTAACATCTGAATGCTGAGGACTCTGAATTTATAAGGCACAAAAAAACCATATTGATGTATGCAGACAGAAAAAACCAGGAAGAGGCAGGATGGAAAGGCTTGTGAGGAGGAGGAAGTTGGAGTTTTGTTTCGATTCGCTCAGAAAATCAACACATTCCTGCTTCTCTTCACTTTGGCCTTGAACTATTTATCAACGTCTTTTTATTTGCCAAAGGTGAAGGATGTTATGTTGGCTTCAGTTCTGATCCAATAACGTCAGAACCACCAGGAAATCTGACTGGACCCGACGGCGTCTTTGGCCAGTAAAAACAGATTTTAAAAAATGACTAAAGTTAAACAGCAGCAAACAGATTAAACATAGTGGGTTTAAATTTGAAAATAAGTGTCAGTCCAAACGGGATTAAAGCTGCAGAATGAAACTTTTATAACAGATTTAAAATATATATTTGTTGAAACTTTCAGTTTGTTAAGAGAGAAATGATCTGTGAATCTAGTTAGCTCCCAGTGCTAACCAG
This sequence comes from Brachyrhaphis roseni, assembly GCA_903066815.1. NCBI lineage: Eukaryota > Metazoa > Chordata > Actinopteri > Cyprinodontiformes > Poeciliidae > Brachyrhaphis > Brachyrhaphis roseni. Next base: position 22,096 of record CAEFZY010066856.1, read on the forward strand.
AAACAACCAATCAGAGCGAGGAGGCGGGGCTTAGCGCTGTCAATCACTCCTCTTTTGCTATTGTGAATGCTACTCTAGTTAACATAGCCACCGATGACAAAAGGATGTTCCTCTGCCGTTATCACATTCAGCAGCAGCAACGAGATTGATTGACAACACTAAGACCCGCCTCCTGGCTGTGATTGGTTGTTTTTGGTCAGAAGTCGTGCATTTCTTCAGACAGTATTAATCGCTCATGGAGGAGATCAAACTTTTCACCAATTATCTGTCTCATAAACTGTCACAACATGGTGACAGTTTTAACAACGATGGAAAAAAAACTTTAATTAATTAATTTATTAATTTATTTTTATTTCTTTAATTTTTTTTTTTTTTTTGATTCTGTAGGAGTGCCAAAAAGTTTAATTTAGTCTCTTCTGGTGCTGAGTAGATAGTCTTTATATTTTAATCGGATCAGTGTTTTCTGTTCCCTTTTATGATTTTTGAACTATTACATAATAGTATTTGCTACAGAAATGTGAAAAGAGGAAATTGACTTCCAGCTAACCAAGTTTTCAAGTCTGCCATTTTTATTTCCGGCAGTGGAAAAGTTAAAACGTTTGGTTGCATTGACAGCATCAAAACCTCTTGGAAGTGCCTGGTTAAACTTGATTTTTCTTAGAAATGTTTCCACATTTGTTGCAAAAGTCTTCTTTGATTGCACAGAGCTCTTCAGGGAACACTGTTAGGGAACCTCATTAGTGCCAAGACGGATTTCCTGAATGACTTTGTCCGATTGAAGGTTCAGTTTCTTCTATAACTGAAGCAAAGTGGTTTAGCTGTTATTGCGCCACATAACAGCTCATTTGTGTCCACATGACAAATAATTCATCCCACTGTCACTGAACACTGCAAAACACAAAATCTTACCAAGTAATTTTAGTCTGTTTAGTGCAAATATCTAAAAACACTTGAAATAAAACAAAACTAATTCATAAGTAACTTTTCAGCAAGATATAGGAGCTTGTTTTCAGTCAATAATTCCTTTATATTGATGAAAAAGTTCCAGTGAAATAGTCTGCCAATGAAAGTTAAGTTTTTTTAATCAATATTGAGGAATTATTGACTTAAAACAAGTTCCCATATTTTGCTGAAAAATACTAATAAGGTAGTTTTGTCTTATTTCAGGCGTACTAAGATATTTGCAATAGAAATTGGATCAAAAATATTTGGTAAGATTTTGTGTTTTTGCAGTGTAAACATTTCTGTTCACACTGACTCACAGACTGTATTGGCTGTTGCAGTTTCCTGTTTCGTGTTACATTACAAAGCTAATAGTAGCAATAAATACATGTTCACAGACACGGTGGGACGCAGTCAAGCTGATAAAAACCAGCATGAAATTATTTTATTACTCAAACACACACAGTACTGGACACTGATCCAGTTTTACCAAATGTTTCTGCTTCAGTGACTCAATTTGGTATCCAGGACCAAAACAAATCTTCAGACAAATTGAAAATGTTAAAGACTGGCTTCTGCTTGTAAAATCAAATGAATGAAGAAGCAGGACTCTAATGGGTTTATGTGTGCAGCGATACTCCACAGACATGGTGCACTTTGTGTTGGGCTTCCTGCTGTGTGTGTGCTCCCTAATGACGGCTCCCTGGGAGTGGAAACGGCCCCCGGGGGACGTTAAGACGCTAATAAATGAGCTTCTCTCAACTTCACACACACTCAGAGCAGCAATTATGTCAAAACAGTGTTTACATTTCTAACAGTGACAAATATTTCCCTGCGCTGAGCGCGGATCCTCCTGGTCTTGACGGGGTTTTCTGAAGTTGAAATTACTGTGTCGCTTTGTTGCTATGTCACTGAGTAACATTTCTAAATAATGTACCGGAGTTTACAAATACCATGTTCCTTATCATTAAACAGTAGGAGCTGGAGGAAGGAAAAAAAGAACAAAAATAAAGATATATTCTTGTGTTGGTGCTTGGAACTGGAGCTAAGATGGGAACGTTATTGGATTTTTTTATTGTCTATTTCCTGACTTTATAGAATCAAAACATTTCTGAATATTCAGCAAACATTTCATCTTGTCTTTACAATTTTAAACCGTAGCTAAGAGAAATTAGACTCTCTGTTTTAGCGCTAACTGTGGAGTTTATCTGTTTCTGTATTTTGAATGTCTTCCAGTGTTAAATGTTCACTAGATTTTAAAGTGTATTGATCTTTGAGAAAGTGTCCTTGCATTATTAAATGGTGTCAAACAACAATATTATTGTTTATCACAATAACTTATGACGCAATTTATCGTCCAGAAAAATCTGTTACCATTACAGACCAACGGATACCTTTCATTTAATGAGGCAAACATGCAAAACCCTTTTTATAGTTTTAGATTTAAAATTATTTACACCTTTTCTGCTGGTTACAGCAGTAATATGATTAAAATGTTGCCTGCTCAGTTCACTGAGCGTGTAAAAAGAATCAAAATGTGTTTTTTGTGACTCCATCATGTTTGAGTCAGCGATTTTGTCCCACGTGACAAAAACTTTGAGCAGCCGTGTTTTAGGGCGTTATCTGATGACCATAAATTATTGTTGAACGTCCTCTCTTCCTGTAGAGGAAAGCTTGATTTCCTGCAGAGCAGCAGCTCAGGGATGAGGGCCTGTTACATCGACAGGGTGAGAGTCTGATTGAATGGCAGCAGAGAAGCATACATCTTTAAATTCCTCATTATCCACTAACACACAGACACCACGGCTGCTCCTTTTCCATTACTTACTCCTCCGTATTGTCATGCTCTGAGAATTCAATGTAGTACCTTTTATTGTAGAAAATGAAAAATGTCATTTTCCCCTTCTCTCTGCCTCCCCCTCTCCTAACACTAATTTAAAATGTCTCATCTCCCTCTGCGTGTTCAACAGTCTGATTGCCTCAGTGCTGAAGAAAGAGGCCTAAGAGGAGGAATCCCCTTCTCTTTGTCAAAAGGAGTCCATGTGGGAGCGAAGCGGCGACGGGGAGGGCGGCTGGAGGAAAGGAAAGACTTGGATGATTCATGAAGGCGAGAATCTGCAGCTTCATCAGAGTCGGTCAAGCAGGAAAACCTGCTGCTGCTGCTGCTGACCTTCCCAACCAGCACAGAGACCCGAACCTTCAAGGTCTAAAGGTTCACGCGGCTCTGACCTCCTCCACTCTTCCTCTATTCTTTCTTTTCTTCCTCTATCACTTTCTTTTTTTCTTAACTCTCAGCTTATTCTGAAAAACCCTCCAGATGTATAAAAGTCCTTCTCCTGTGTGGAGAAGGACGGTCTACAGATGGCCTTGGTGTTAAAGTAAAACCTGGGTGTTCTTGGTAAATGTAGGATTTCACAAAACAGAAATTACTAATTATTATTTTAATTATCGATTAATCGAGTTTATTTGCATTGCATATTTCAGCAACATGGCAGTTCAAAGTGCTTTACAACATGTGAAAATCGATGACAGACAGTGTCATCGTTAAAATCACATCAAATATGTTGGTCAATGTTTCATTTATTACGGTTCAACATCAACTTTAAACAGCTGAGTTATTAGCCTGGATTGGAAGGAACTCAGGGTTTCAGCTGTTTTTCTGTTTTCTGGACGTTTGTGGAGCAAAAAAGTTGAATGATTTTTCTCTGTGTTTGATTAATCGATTAATTGATTAATCGGATAAAAAGATTGGCACTTTCTGTTGATTTTTCATTGAAGCCAATATTAGAAATACATTAAAAGATTTAAATAAAAGAAAATCTTTTTTAAAATAAGAAAATAAACATTTGATTGTTTAAAATGCAGTAATATATCATTCCTTTAGCTCACACTTGATCATTTTTAGCAAATAATGTAGCTTCAGATTAAATTTACTTCTAACATCAACATATAGAAAACTCAGCCCTCTTAGCTGGACTTAACATCAATATAGAGCTGATTTATTGATTATAGTCGGATTAACCGATTAATAATTGGATGCAAAAGGTGCTTAATAAGAAATGTTCTTAAGGATTTGAAGCTAAGCCACTTGAGGAGTTGTTGTTAAAACATATTAACAAAGATAATTCTTTTTATCTTAAATGTAAATACTTTTGCTCAGTTTTGACTTAATTACTGCTTTGAATGTGTTGTTCTTCCAGTAGATCGTCTTTTCTGTCTACTGCAGCAAACAGTTAATCGATTACTAAATTAGTTGACCATTATTTCAGTAACTGATTAATCACGATTAATCGTTTCAGCCTTAGTTGCAACACAACCTCTAAACTCCTCCTTTAGTGAATTATTGCAGCACCATTCAGGACCAGCTTGGCTTAAGGCACCTCAACGTTTCATTTCAAGCATATTACAACTTAATTGCTGGTATATTGGAGCAACTAACTTTAATTTTTAATTTTAGCAGCATTTTTGAAATTACATTGATTAAAGTCCCGGAAGCATAAAATGGTCTAAATCAAAACAGACTATTTTTTCACATTCATATTAATCTCCATACAACAGATGTTTTTGTTGTCTGATAGGGTAAAAAAACTCCAGTCATAAATGAGAATAATAACATATTTCATTTCATTTTCATTTGGTTTCGTTAATATGCAACAAGCTGAACACAGAAGCCACATTGTACCTAGCAGGGGAATAGATATTTTTTCTCCAGTGATAAAAACCTTTATGATTGTGTTTAAATTACCAAAGATTCATCTGCTGTGGCCTGAGTTTTCCTCCTGGTCTGCATGGACCTGAACTGTTCAATCGCTTGTGCGAAATAAAATGTCTCTGGGTTTTGATGCTGAGCTGGAGGATAAATCCACGTTCTGCTGCCACTCTGGACACTGGGATTACAAGAACCTCTTCAGCCAAAGCTTTGAAATCAGGGAACATTTCTCCCATTTAAGTGCTCAATAATCAGCAAGACTCTCTGAATAAGAGATTTTCTGATCCTTTTCTGATCAATTAGCTCACCGACAGCAATACGCATCTAGTCGAGATCAGAGATGATTTGTTTTTTTTGTCACCATTAAGAAAAATCGGACAAAGACAAAAAATATTTGGTTAACACAACATATACACCAACTAAATATAGATAAATACATGTGAGCTAATAAACTCAAATGATAGTGGCCTAAACAACCTGATTAAAATGTTTATGTACGGTGGACCCCATGGTATTGTGTCAGGGACCAGAGCTAAAATCCACAAATACATAAAAACCTCTTGAAAAACTTTTAGTACTGCCTATTTTATTATTTCAAAACACCAAATGTATGATAATATACTCTAATACACACAGTGGAAACCATCTTTGCTGTACCACAGAAGCAAACATCCACCATCTTCCTTCCACTGGGTTCAGCCAATCAGTGCCAAGGACAATAAATGGAGCTTCTGGATTGGCTGATTTGCAAATGGCAGCCAATTACACAAAGTAACATTGCACAAAGGTATTTCAATTTGCCAAACTGCATTATTTTAGAAATGCTCTACAGAGAAATGTGTGAATTTTCCATGAATAATTAGTTATGCTTACAGAAAAATACATATCTACATATATATACATATATATTTATAAATATATATAGATTTATATCTTTTTTTAATGTTTTTGTGGGTTGTGGCTTTTGCAGAATTTTCTGTGGAACCTAGAATAGCATTTTAATTTTAATAACTTTCATAATGGATTTATTTGACTGAATACTTTGAAATATTATTTGTTTTTCCAAAACAGTTACTATCTGAGCATCACAGCTTATTTATTGGATGTGAATTGGGCCCTAAAACCTACTACATCTCGAATATATAAAATTATTTTCAAATCAAATATTATTATTTGCAGGATTTAAATATGGCTGAATTTGCAGTGAGAGACCATTCGACACTATTTATGACGCATAAAACACATATGTAGTTTTCATCAGGAATTATAATATGCATCAAAAGACATACAAACACAAGATAACATTAAAGTGGATTCTACTTTAATGCGCACTGGCCTGCAAAGCTGTCCTTTTTTAAATACTGCTGCCCGGGACTACAGTGTTCCACTGCCCTCCAGTGGACACCTGCGGAACTGCAGCGCGGAACACCCAGGCGGGAGTTTTAGAAAATATTTCCACCAAGTTTAAAACAAGAAATATCACAATAAATAAATGCAAATACATTTTATGAATTTTAAAATCACAATAGAAAACATTCATTTTGATTAATTATTCCTTGTAGAAATTAAATTATCCGCACCAGGACGCAGTAGACTGATAGATTATCAATTAAAAAATTAAATAATTTCAGTAATCTAATATGAAAATATATCTAAATAATTACAAAGGTTAGCTACACATTTTTATTTTGATTCATTTTGATAATTTTGTCAGGTAATTAAAATTTAAGATTCAGATCATTAGAACGATTGAATATTATGTTATTATATCTCAGGTTCTGCAGCCATTACAGTCCAAAGAGACATTTTTGCACAGTGGTTATTAAATGGTTACTAAAGCAGGTATTAGTACTTTTAACAGTGTGATGAAGTGTCATGTTCTGCTGGAAACATGTCTGCAGCTGCAGTTCATTTGAATAACTACTGAATGTGTTGATTCTCACACCTGTGGTTTCTGCACATTTTCTGACTACATGTTTTCCTTCCACTCAACTTCCCATACCATAAAACCCTTGAATGCAGCAACGTTTTAAGGCTCTGTGGAGGGCATTAACGCTCCGCTGTCTTCTGTATGATTGTGTAGGCCATAACAGGACCATAACATTTAATATTTCTGTGGTACAACTATAATATTTTCGCTTTCTGAGACTATAAGTCATGATCTTTAAAAAGCTTCAAATATTCAAAACTTTCTGTAACAAGAATGAACGTTTCAGCTGAATGAACAATTCCCAGTGATATTTAAAATCACTGAGCTGAACCTTTATGTTTCATTTCTATTTTTATTTAATGTCAGGATGTTGCTCTAACTCTTCAGCCTCTTGTTACACTTTTAGTACAGAAGCAGTGAACAGAGCTGGGTAGTAACTAGTTACATTTACTTACGTAACCTTTTTGAAAAAATTTACTTTTAGTAGTATTTTTTTACCACAATGCATTTCTTCCTTGAGTAATTTTATTATGAAGTATTTCTACTCTTATTTGAGTAAAATTTCTGGATTTTCTACCAACTGAATGAAAAACAAACCAAAACTCACCAGACTCAGACACACACCTGATGTTTCTGTTAAAGTTTGATAAGCTTTTTATTGAAAGAAACAGATTAAGAAAAACTCTTTTTCCTGATTATTTTTTGTTACTTATAAGAATTTTTGTCATTTTCTTCTTTAAAATACCAACATTTTGAAATATTAAATGACTGATAATTTTATAGACTTTTTGCCAAATACTTTTTAGTCTTACTTCTTGGACGGCTGCTTCTTATTTTTACTTGAGTAATATTTTTGTGAACTCTGCTCATCTCTGGCAGTGAAGATGTTGAAGTTTGTTGCTGGCTGAGAGCTTTTTCTATTCTGTTCAAACTTTTCCATTTTAAAATAAAAATAAAAAGCAAGACCAACTTCTGTAGTTTTAAATGGACAAAATGACAATTTAACCTGTTATTTTTGCACAAACGACAGTAGGATATTTAGTACACAATAATCCTTGTGTCTATTCGTTTTACTGAGCACCAAAACGTAAATCCAGTGACTCTTTACTGGTCTAATGAGTCAAGCATGAGGAGCATTTAAGCAAGGCCTGCAGGAAGTATTTTATACCAACAGATTAAGACGTCAGGCTTCAGAGACGGGAAGTAACGGATCAGGAATCTGTGTGCAATATTAAATGAAGAGGCTTCTCGGACCGTATATTAGTGTTTAATCTGCCGCCTAACAAGATAGAGGGAGACACGTGGCGCCTGCAGAGCATCACTGATGATGGGACCAGTAATGATGGAGGAGGAGAGCCTGATGGTGGCAGCTAAGCCCAAAGTAGCTTACTGTGGCAACGCATGACTGGTTGCACCGCCACTGATGTGTGTGTCCAGTTATTAAATCAAATATGTGACACCAAGTAGCTTAAAGCTTCAATAAGCCAACAGGATGGTCGCCCACATCCAGGTCCAAGCAGGGAGGGCAGAGAGCCAACAGACCGAACTGAAGCAGAAGTAGCTTTAGTTATTTCAACATATTTTTACTCAAGTAAAAGTAAAAAGTAGCAAGAAATTACTCAAATGAGAGTAAAGAAGTACTTGGTAAAAAGTTTACTCAAGTACTGAGTGACTGATCAAAATATCAATCATTTAATATTTAAAAAGTGCATAATCAGACGGACCAAAATATAAAGTTAAGTGGAAATTTTGGTATTTTAAGGACCAAAATGACAATAATTTATATAAGTAACAAAATCAGGCGAAAGAAAATGTTTCCAAATCAGCTTTGTTCCCTAAAAAAACATTAACAAAAACTGCAGGTGAAACACACAGGATTCCACAGCACATCTACATGTTAAGGTTGTCAAAGTCAAGCTAGCATAGCTGATCTACTTTCCTCTCCCTCACTATTTTTTTTTTGGAAATTACCTTTTTCCTGACATCTTCATCTAGTTGTCATAGTGTAGCAAAGCACTGCGTCTCTTTTACTTTTATTTATCAGGTGGACATTTGAGTTTTTGCACGTTATATTGACAACCTAACAGCTAAGTACTTCATTAAAGCTTTGCATTTTACATATGTTTGGTAAACTCATCTAATTTTAAATAAGCATTTTAATAAATGAATTACAGGTTTATAATAGTTGTCAGGCTACAAGCCAAATTAACTCTGTTATTGATCCACATTAGGAGAAATAGATTAATTCTTCTTCTACAGAAATGAATAATTAATCCCAGGTCTTCAGTCAAAATTACTAGAGCTACATATTTTCCTGGCTTATTTAAAAATTACTTAATCTAATTTAATTTAACTCCATATTAAGTTACTTATCTAATATCTGGATTATTTGTTTTTGGAAAACATAAATTTGTTTGTAGGATGTAGCTGTGAAGCTAACTGCTAGCACAGACATGAGCTATAGCATTCCCATGCTAGCATGCAGCAGGAATCAGAAACAGCTTTATAATAGATAATACGCCTGTTTCCCCCCCCTATTTATGTGCATAATGTTTTAAAATATTATAGACATGTCTACATTGATCAGTGTGATTCACTGTAATGTCTGAATCGACGTCGTCGTTCACAGCTTCTCCTTCTGTTCGCTGATTGGCCCGGTAGAAGGAATCAAATTCAATCGGCGAAATTAGAATAGAGTAAAATTACATAGGAAGGAAACAAACTGATAGAAACTGAAAAATGGCAAAGTTTACTAACCAAAGTTTTCTTCTGTTCTGTTTGAATATAGGAAAATATGTTGAGCAACTTTTATTATTTTCCTTTCAATATGTTGACTTTTTACCAATTGCTTGAAGCAAGTCCTTTGATGATTCCCAATTTCCACTGAAGTTTGGAGCTGGACGGAGCGGCTCACGTCTCGGCGGTCCGAGCTCTTATTGGACTTCAAACAGGACCGAACGCCGCGGCATAATCCCATGGTCAGGATCAATGCCAGGCTGGAAAATGAATCCTTTTCCACACATTTTCCTGGTCCTGTGTGCCTCTGCTAAGCAGTGGCGTTTCACTCAGGAAGGTTTCTGTGTGACTGAACTTCAAACAGCTGAATATTTGACCAGAGGTTTCCTGCAATGTTGCTTCAACATGAAGACGAGCTGTGTCCTGTTGCTCTGCACACAGGAGCTAAAACTGCTGCAGAACTGTATAAATTACAGTAATCTGACATGTTTTCAATCATGACACTTTATAATGTATTAACCAGCATAAGGGCTGTATTTGATTGAAAGTTTTTTAAGTAGATGTGCATCTTAATAAACATGAATATTAGTCAAAAATGTTTTATTACACTCATTTCAATCTCAAAGCGATTAATATTTAGATTTATTGGGTTTAGCTTACAGAAAACGAACACCCAAATTCGGTTGCTAAGAAAGCAAAAAATAATTTTTAAACCTTAAATTTAATGACCTACAATGGTAAGAAAAACTGTTGACTTAGCTGCTTTTCCATCAACCTTAAAATTTCCTAAATAAATTTGACTTAATTTAATTGAAACCACCCAATAAAAAAAAAAACACTTAAAAAAAAAAACATTTTTTTTTAAATTTATTTAACCGGATGTTGCCACTGATGCAAACAGGAAGTGGTAGGAAGGTGGCGGCTCTGTTTTTTAATGACTTATTGTGTAAATAAACTTTAGATTTTAACTGCGTTTTTTTAAAAGAAGTAATTGTAAGATGTTTTTTTTTCTTTCTTTTTACATTAGAGGGATATTGACAAAGTTCTGCAAACATTTGTAATGGAAACGCAGCTGATGACGCCCCCAAGAGGTTAATCCACAAAAGGTCATTGCTACAGAAACTGGTTGTTCAAAAGTTTCTACCATGTAGCTTAATACTGAAAAGTTAAGTGGAAGGAAAAAGTTTGGTAGAAAAAAAATGAGGCAACAGGAATAACAGAGACTTGAGTCTGGAGGAGGAGGCAGAGCTGATCATCGTTTAATCTTCAACGCCTTCCTCCACCTCAGTTTCTGCATGTGTTTGTATTATATATGTTTATTAAAAGCTATAATTATGATTAAACATATATGGTGTAATTTCTTTGCATATCTGAGGAGAACTGGAGAAAATATATTTACTTTCTAAAACTAGTGAAGGGAAAATAAAATATAAAATACAGACTGGTGGTGAGGTTTATCATGATGAAGCAGAAATAAACAAACTGCATTAACGTTCCACAGGTTAAATGCTTTTATTGGTTCATATTAGATGATTTTATGACAGGTGACATACTCTTTGATTACAGCTGAAACGTCTGGATCATGTTAAGGCAAAAACCCAGAAAGAATAGAAGCATAACCGTCTGCTTTTTGTGAAGAGGAAGTTGCAACATGGCACACAGCAGAACAAAAGGCAACTTGTTTCATTAAAAAACAAAATAAAATAAAGCAAAAAATTTTATTGTAGTAATTTGTGAAAATAATCACCGGTTCTCACAGAGATGGGTCACAACGGAAGACGTCTAAGTCACGAGTTGCAAACAAAATCATGTCTTCGTGACATTTAGACGAAATATTTCTGCAGAAAGTAAGAGTGGATTTTATCAGAAGAGGTAAGACGTGTCGGCGTAAACGATTCATTTATTCAACACTGAAAGTAAAAAGATCAACAAGCAAAAGGTTTGGGCCTGGAGGATTTCATGAACAAAGATTAAACTGAACAAATATCATTTTACCTTTTGTTTAGTCTCTTCTATGTGACGCCCAATTAGGGCTGTTGTGTAAAAAAAAGAAAAAATATCCACCCAAAAAAATGTTGAGATTAAACTCAGAAGTTTTCAGGAATAAAACAAATTTCTGAGCTCAAAAAGTTTTAAATTTGCAAGAAAAACTCAGACATTTTGAGATTAATCTCAGAAATGTTCTAAAAAGAAAAAATGTCTGAGCTTAAAGTCAAATTTGTGAGAAAAAACTCACATTTTTTAATGAATCCCAGAAATCCTCTGAAAAAACAAAAATTAGAAATGTATTGCTCAAAAAGATGAAAATGTTTCACTTTTGAAACAGAAAATTTCCAAAAGTCAAAAATGTTACATTTCCATGTTTCTTCTAGAAAATATGTGAAATTACTCAAATTTTCTCTTTTTTGATGCAGATTATTACCTGCTGAAGTTCAGAAATTTCTAATTTATTCTAGTAAATTTCTGAGAAAAACCACAGCATTTCGTAGTTTTTTGATACTAATTTTTGCCGGTTCATGCTCATAAACATCCAAATTTATTGGCAGAGATGTACTCCTTTTTTATGCATATGTATCTACAGTAGCCCTGATACGCTGTCGTAGTTCTGGTTTTGTGGTGGACTCTTTATTTTTTTGCTTTCACCCCCTTTTCTTTCTCGAACTGAGCGATCTGGTTGAAAATGTCCAGCAGGTTGGACGGGAGGTTCTTCTTGTTTCCTCTGTCTCCCTGGCCGTTCTGATCTCCAGAACTCTCTGCTTTTCTACTCTGTTCTGGATCCGACGTTCTCTCTCTCTCCGTCTCTTCCTTATTCTCGTACCTACCGCCATCGCAGGAGCTCCTGGTGGAGGAGTCGTGTCTAATCCTGTTCCTTCCGGAATATTCTGGTTTCCGGTAATACTCCACCTCAGCTGAAGAGCTGGATAGCTTCCTGGTGTGATTCTCCTCCACGCTGCTTCTTTCTCTCCTTCCTCCTCTGTTCTCCTCCCTCCATCTTTCCCTGCTCTCTGTCCTCCTGTCTGTCTTCGGGCTTCTGCTGGTTTTCCATTTATTCGCCCCACTATCCGCTCTGTCCCTCCTCTTCCCCTGTCTGTGGGAAGAATCCGACTCTTCCTCCTCTGAAGCTGCTGCCAGAGAATACAGCCGGCTGATTTTCCCTTCGCCCCCCACCCCGTCCTCCTCCGCCCCTCCAAACACCAGGCCACCCTTTTGGTTGAGAAAAGTGGCGGAGGTGTTGGGAGGCGCGGGAAACCACTCCAACTCCTCCTCCTCCTCCTCCTCTTTCTCCTTCCTGCCTTTCCCGCTCTTACCCTCCTCACTCTTCCTCCGGCGGTGCTTGCTTCTTCCTCGCCCGGACTTTTTCCGCTTTTTCTTTTTCTTCTTAGACCTCCTGCGGGACGAGGAAGACGATGACGACGACGAGGAAGAAGAACTACTGCTGCTGGAGGAGGATGAAGAGGAGGAAGTGGATCGCTTATGTTTCTTCTTCGCCCTAAAAACAAGAAACATCCGTTAAAAATCCTCCAGCTGGAAAAGCATTTTTGTTTAGAAAAAGAAAAGTAATCTGACTTGTCGTTATGCGCTCGGCGAGGTTCAACCTACCTTTTCTCCTCTTTTAAGATCTTACGTAATTTCTCAGCACTGGTCTGGCTGCTCGTCGCTTTGACTTCTTCCTTAGCAAGCGCTTCTTCTCGCAAGCGAATCGATTTCTTTACAGACAAGGCACGACAGCAGCATGCAGGCAAAAAGCCCCGAGCGGCAGATTCAAAAACATTCACACCGTTCAGAAAGCCCCAAAATCACATCCATCCATAAAGTCGCATAATTATTATTTAAGTTTAAAAGGAAAATTAATAATCAAAAGTCAAATGTGTTGCAGAATGATGGAGAAATGAACAGTCACATATTTCCCATAAATATTGGCGGCCATAGACAGAGATACGGACGATTCAAACAACATTTGTTTTCAGTTGAAATAAAAAAAAGGTTTCAACGTTACCGTGTTTGGCAGCATGTTTACGCGCCGCAAACCGGTTCCCACGGGACGAAGAGTCGTTGGCACAGCGCAGTTTATGCGTTTCCAGCCCCCCACAAGGCAGGCGGCAGAGAGTCGTGGCAGTCAGGAGGTCAAAGGTCAGAGTATAAGATGGAGCAGAAACACAAACATACCAAACACCTCATCAGTATTACAAACCTTAGAGTCAGGAAGACGCCCAGCGACCCGACATCAAATAGAAACAAGATTCATTTTCACAATAAACTACAGATGAATTAACGTCACATTATGAACAGCTAAGCTGACTGCTGGTGGTGTTTATATTAATAACAGACTATTCTTTATTTTATTGTTTTTATTGTGAGACAACAAAGGAATTTCTTTTATATTATATTTATTTTACTTCATTTATAGAACAGATTTCCTTTAATAGAAAACCCCAAACATGCAGTGCAATAGTACAAGTTTAAAAAAACTTTACTTTCAGATGAAAAATGAAGGCTTAAGTTCATTTTGTTGAAAATCTACGATAGGTTAAAATACAAAAAAACCCACTAAACGTATGAACAGTTTGAATAATTATTTGCTTTCATAAGAAAAATATAACTATTTAGTAACAAAGTTTAGCTTTTTTTACTGCACCTGTAGGTACAGTTTACTTTTTAAAACAAATGAAAGATGTTTGTTTAGATTTGTAATTTGTTCTGCAGGATTGTCCTGTACTTTGCTTTGTGGAGGCGTTCTGCCCGCTCACCTGTATGGTGTCATTGATGTTGCGCAGAGCGTCTTTGGCCTCAAGATTGGAGTCATCGAGAGACAACGCTCTCCTGTACACTCCCTCCGCTGTCACCAGTTTCTCCTGCTCTTCAAGTCTGTGAGACACAAAGACGCAGAACAAAAACCTGTGGAAACATTCATTGTGTTTCTAACGCCTTCGTGGCCCAGTTACAGCTACCTGCGCCGCAGTGACCTTTAACCTTTATGGGAAACTGGAACAAGAATTCAGATTTCAAGTTTCACTTTCTGAAATAACATAAATATCAAATGCAGTTTTATTCCCAGATTGCAAAGGATGTCACGAAACAAATCTGATGATTTTTAAAAAATATTTTTAATGGATTTTCATAATTTAACCAATTAAATTATGCAGATTTAATCAATTAATACTTACAACCTACTATGATTAGACTGAACCAGCAGGTTTCATGTTATTTCTGAATACAAACAGGTTTTTCTACATCCTGACAGTGAAACTTATGTAAAGATTTGATTGTACAAAACTTTCTAAAATAATCAGGATTGTGTTTCTAAGCTTTGCTAATATTAAATAACCTCATGCACTTAAATTTATTATTATTCCTATGAAGTGAATTTACTCAGATGTAGGCTTTTAATTCTTAAAACCTTATTTTAAGAAAAACAGATTTGAACCTCTTTAGCTTTTTGATACATATTCAGACACATGTACCAAAGACAAAACTGGAATGGGGAAACTCTGTTAAATATATATATATTTTTAAATCACATCCAACTTGAAAAGCAAAAGGCGCTGCTCACTGTTTTCCTCGTTCCACCAGAGTCTGGCAGAGGTACTTCTTAGCGTTCCGGTGGTCCGGACAGTTTTCCAGCGCCAGCTCAAAGTCCGATATGGCCTTCACGATGCTGCCTTTGTTAGCATATCTGGGGAGTAAAAACAGAAGAACATGTGAGAGATAACGTCTGAGATTTCAGTCAATTTCAATCAATCAAGTTACTTTATTCATTTTTTATTATATCATGAAAACATAAAAACATCATATAATCACCAATATGAAACCATTAACTATCATCACATTTTGTAGAGTGGCATCAATAAAATCATCAATACACATCAAATATGTTGGTCAATGTTTCATTTATTATGGTTCAAAATCAAATCAGTTGTGTTTTCAGCTCTTTTGCAGTTTTCTGTTTGATTAATCAATTAATCAGATTAAAATAAATTACACATTCTGCAGATTTTTCATTGAAGCCTCTTTTACCAATAACAGAAATCTAACTTTGTCAAGGGCCATCGTTAAAATCTTCCATAAACATCTAAAAGCATCTGGATTTTAGTCTTGATTTAAAGGAACTCAGTGTTCCGGCTGTTTTGCAGTTTTCTGGAAACTTATTCCACATTTGTGTTGCATAGAAGCTGAATGCTGTTTGGTTCTTGTTTCTCTAGAAACTGACACATAAGTCGTTTAATCCTGGAAATGTTCTTCAGGTGATAAAAGGCCGACTTTGTAACTGTGTTTATGTGTTTCTGAAGGTTCAGATCTGAGTCCATTACTAATAAAAGGCAACAAGCCAAAGACGCCTCGCACTTTGTGCATAACAAGAATAGCTGCTTATAATCTGTAAATCTGAGAGACAATTGAATCTGCACAAGATAAGCAAACAGAGATGCGTAACACCAGGAAGTAAACCCACAGAGCTCCCCGCGCCACCAGCGCTTCCACGTTATTGGTGTCGATTTCCAGAGCTTTGTTGTATTCGTTCATGGCCTCCACGTGACGGCCATGTTTGAAGTGCTCCACACCTGCGCGAACACTGCAGAGAACAGGTTTGCATCGAGGTAAATTAGCAAACGACCACAGATGATATTATATCGGTATCAGCTCGGGGTGCACCGATTGCAGCTTTCTGATCTTTAAAAAGCCTGACCTGCTGATTCCGATTTTGGTCCATACCAATTTATATTTGTCTGAAACGTCGCTAAATATAGCAAGAAAGTCAGTGAGATGTGACCTGGTGGGCCGGTCTGTCAGTCAAACCTCTCTAATGGGACAGCAGGAGAGGACAGGGATAAAATATACACCCCATTTTCACAACCTAATCAGGGGTGTCCAAACTTTTAAACTCAAAAGTAGTCGCAGGACAAAAACCAACCTAAAAGAAAAATTAATATTTATTGTAGATTTTTACTGTGGTGTGTTAGGACCGAGGTTACTCTCAAAAATATTTTTGCAGAAATTTAATACTACTACTTTAAAGTTTAATTTAGCATGTTTGTTGAGTTAAAAGAAAGAAATCTAGTTTTCAGTTTCTTTTGGGCTCAGTTGAACACATTTATTTTCAGTAAGAACAGGATTTGGGTCACTTTGTTTCAAAATGTTTCCTATATTTAGCCAAGTTTAAGAAAGAATAGTAGCTGATTTGTCTGCAGAAAAGTTGGCTTTTCGGTAAAAGTCTCTGGATAAACTTGGTTTTAGTTTTTGTTAAAAGTTGGTTATAAAAGGACGGATACTTTGTGTTGTTTTTTTACATTTTTCTGTGTAAGAAAATCATGTTTGTAAATTTTAAGTTTCCTTCTGCATCTACGGGCCAAATCTGTATCATTTTTGAATTGTAGTTTGGGGCCGCACAAAGTCAGTCCAAGGGCCACAAATATCCCCTGAACCGCACTTTGAACACCCCTGCCCTAAATCTTAATTTCTTCCCACTGCAGGTTCCATGACAACAGAAATAAATGACTATCGGAGCTCCATACAGTTTGTATTTGTGGGTTTTTGACGATGGTTTTTCTCATCAATTCCATGTTTTTGATATTCATGCAAATAAAATCAACTTACTTAATTTTAAATAAACCTAAACAGTGCTTAAAACACTTTGTTTGGGTTTTTGTTTCTGAATCATTCAATGAGAACAAATTACTATTTTATTTAACAAAAATGGCTGATTTTTAAACCATTGCTGAGGTAGATGAGATTGATGGATAAGATCGGTTTCACGTGTAAATGTCAGCCGATCACTGACGTCACAAAGTAAGGAAATCGGCGCCGATAAACGGGCTGGTCGATAAATCGGTGCACCCCTAATATTAACTATAAAGTTAGCAGAGTAACGTTACCACTTCAGGGCCCAGGATGCAGACTGCTTCTTTCTGATTGCAGAGGCAAAATCCTCCTCCTGGAAAAGTTTACTGTGAAGAATAAAAACCACAAAACCAGAAACTTTATCAAGTTTATCTGAGGTTGTGAGAAGTAGAACACAAAGGCAGCGCTCTGCCAGCGACAGTAATGAGAGAAATGCTGTTTAACTTGTCGTTTCTTGACACATCAGGAAAGAGAAGTACTTTATCTTATTAGAGGCAATTGTTGGCTGCCTGGAAACCACCGAGATGACTTCAGATAACTGTAAATCATGTGCTTCTTTAGAAACATCTGCTTCCTGATGCGACTATCAGATTAAAGATGTTTCAGTGACAGCAGAGTATCCAGCATTTCACTCCACACTTTCATTTTAAAGCAAAACAGACCAAAATCTGCTACTGCAAAACGTGAAAAATGAAACGGTTTTTAGACAGCTCACCACTGTAACCCTCTCATCATCGACGGCGGGTTGGTGTCACTGATTCCCACCTTCTGCAGCAGATACTCCACCACAGACGGGTTTTCGTAGCCGTGGCACCTGGTGAGGATTCGTTCGTACGTCTCGCTGGAGTCGGCGGCAGCGCGAACGCTACGACTGAGCAACAAACACAAACAGTCTGTCACTGTAACAAAGCCTGCCGGGAGATAAATTATCCCAGAAATTATTGGAATAAACGATAATATTGTTGCTTGGAGACCATTTTCAAGTAATATAAAACATTCTCAAAAGTCGATAAACTTTAAATTCCAGTGAACATTTAATAAAAAAAATTTGGAAGACAAAGCAGCTGACTGAAAACTTAAGTCTTTTTGGCAGAAAGTGAGAAAAAAGGATAAATCAAGCAAGTGAAAATTATTGAGCTCGTTTTAATGTATCATGCCATTAATTGATTTACTGCTTATTTCAACAGGCTTTAACACAAATAATGAACCTTTATGAAAACTGGATGATTATTCAAGTTTTAGGAATTTATCACTTAGCATTTTGAGCTAAACTTTCACATCAAATAATCTGCTTTAAACAAAAATATCACCACTTTTAACACTTAAACTTCCACAGGCAACAAAGGAATCAATCAGTGTTGCATTATTGAGCAGCATGACTGACTGGTTTAATAGCTGCTAAGGTATTTGGTAGTTCAGGGAGTTCAGAGCATTTTCACCTGTAGTGTGTGGGCAGATCTTCTCTGCTTATGACACCCAGCTTGATGTGAACCAGGTTAGGAGAAAGCGAGGCCTGGTGGAGAGACACTGTGATCTTTTCCTGGAACCGATCGATGTCTTTCACTCCAGCTGCAGAGCAAAATAGACAAACTGCTTCAGGAAAAATTATTTTTACCATCAAATAAGATGGAAAACATCAACCAAATATCAGCAGGGATGCACCGATTTGAAAATATGGGCCAGTGTTGATATTATTTGGAGGGATGCCCAATATATCGGCACCAACATCTGTATTTGTCACTTTTAGATTTTGGTATTTTCTGCCAATTTTATAATTGTCTTATTATTTTTACTGAACATAATTTTATTTTCTGCCTCATCATTTATCCACCTGTGACGTTGTGTTTGTTGGGAAGCACTTTGCTCAGCTGAGGCTGTTTTAAAGGCGCTACATAAATAAACTTTGACTTTGGTTTTTTAACCTATTGGTATTGGTCCAATAAATAAAAATGGGCCAAAATGAACAACCAATATTTATTTTTTAACTCGTTGTTCTACAAAGGTGTCATCGGCCCAAATCTTCTTATCGGTGCATCCTTAATTATTTGTAAACTACATTTAATCAACAAGGCCGTTCAAATTGATTGCCAATAGTGAAAAAGTGATAAACATTACACTTTGCCAAATGCAATCAAGCAAATACACATCAATTATGTTAATAAATATTACACTTTCTACTAATCAAAGAAAACTTTAAATAACAGGTTTTAAGCCTCAATTTATTCCTGTTTTCTTTGTGGTGCATAGAAGCTGAATGCTGCTTCTCCATGTTTGGTTCTGGTTCTGGTAAAGTCATCAGTCTGTGCTGATCAGACTAACTTTACAATATTACAGTAGCCTCAATATTACGTTTGCAGGTGCTTATTCTAAACAAGCTTTCGTTTCTTCCTTAGTGGCTTACAGACTGCTGTCTAAACTGTTCTATTAAATGAACCTTGTATTTTTTCTGTGTTTATATTTTATGCTGCCGTTTCATTTAACACACCTTTAATCAAGTCTCCGATCTGATAGTAGGAGAGAGGATCATCATGGCTGCTGCTGGAGGGAATTTCCTTAACATGGCAGAGAGCCTGAGAGCACAAACAACAGAAAATAGACAAAACAATAACTGCACAGTTGCCAGGCTGAGCATCATTTATTTATTTTAAATATTATTTTTAATACACCAATAACAGTGAAATGTGCATGCCAACTTTCAGTTAAAATAGTGTAGCTGGAAGGTGTTCTTCGCTTCATATGATTCCTCTATGAAGGCTGTTTTTTTAGAGAATATTGTAAAAACATTAGAGCTATAAAGTGTGAAGTAAAAATTATTTCTTTTAACAATTTCATTTAATGCTTTTACTCATTTAACCAGATTAGTATTGTTCAGTCTGTTAGAGTATGTAGGCCAGAGAGTTTCTGCAGAACCAGTCAGAGGGTTTCCTGCAGCAGTTCCAGCAGACTGATAGCGACTAATGCCTCACCACAAGTACCACAGCAAGAGATAGAGTTTGTTAAGATAGATAGATAAATCTTTATTGTCATTGTCACAAGAACAACGAAATTTGAGAAAATGCCATCAGTCGGTACAAAAACGATAACTGTCTCAGAATTTACACACAGTGTAAGAAGTAAATAACAAGATAGCTGATACACATCATTTACGATGATTAATGGTTGTTTCTGATTGCATTTAGTTTTGTTATTGCTGTCGGGTAAAAACTGTCTCTAAGGCGGTTGGTTCTTGTTCTGATTGCTCTGTATCG
>CAEFZY010066857.1:0-19616 GCA_903066815.1 Brachyrhaphis roseni
TATATATATATATATATATATATATATATATATGTATATATGTATATATTTAGGTTCAAATGAAATAAAAAATAAAAACATTAAAAAGATTAATGAATCTTTTTACTCTATACAAATGTACTTGTAGTTTTATTCAAATTGTTATACAGTCTTTGTAAATGTTTACTAACTTAATGAGACATTGATATGTGTCACTTCTGGCCTTGTTAAAATTTGAGAAGAGGAACTATTTTATATTCTTTCTTGTATCTTTAAATACAAGCAATATACTTGTATATTTAAATTTAATCAAAGTACTTAAGATTGTTGACAATATCTCTGCATCTTCTCAAAACGTCCACAAACACATTCATCTTTTATTTTTGCTGTTTACTTAAAAAATGACTCCAAATAAGTTCTGTATTTGCTACAGAAAGTCTCTCCTAATTTGGTTCTATTTTAGTTTGGGGGGTTTTTTTTACATAAATTTAGCATTTCAAATTAACATCACTTCAGTTCTGGACATTAGAATCAAGTCACATTTCATTGATGCAAACAGATATATTCTTAAGATATTCTAAAAATTGAATCATGTAAGAAAAATGACATGATTCCTTAAGACGAGGAGCAGAGATGCACAACAAGAAAATTCCTCTTACAATTCGGTGACGATGATGTCAGGCACCCAGATGGCGTCAGAAGAGAGAGAGAGCTCAGTGATGCCATCGAAGTCCTCCGGGTCCCAAACGAGGAACTCATCCCTCCAGATCTGAAAACAGCAGATTTCTGTTAAAGACTGGCAAAACATTCACTTTTCTAAACTGAACAATGAGAAACAAACTAAACGGTTAAGAGAACATCTACCTGTCTGTACCAAATGCTTGTAGTAATGCTCTGGGTCTTTCCATCCTGGGAAACAAAAATAATAATAAAAAATGCTCAGTGGTTGTCGTTATAAATGATAAATGAAGTTAGAGGTTGACTTGATAAAAAAAAAAATTAACTGAAGCACTATGACGGTTGATTAGATTTAAACATTTTATGTCACTTTTACTGAAGTTGTGAAATTGTGTCCAGTTGCTTTCTAGAGAAAAAACTTTCTGTCACTTAGGGTTATGATTTCTGAGCTTCAAGGTTACTTCAGTCAAACATCAAAACTACTGTAAGAGAATCAACAGATTGCTTTGTGAAACATACATGAAGATTTAGTGAAATCTATTGCACTATGAAATTTACAGGCTATTTTCTGTACCTGTAGTTTGCTTTTGCTAAACTTTTTGGTTACTTTAACACCAGTGTAACAGAAATCTACAGATTAGTTTCCGAACCTTAATGGTTACCTGCTGTTTATGCAAAAGATTACTTTTGAATAATCAAAAGTTACTTTTGGTTTCAAGTAATATCAGTCTACTGGAAAGTAAAGTTAATGGTTACTTGCTGGTTACTCAAAAGGTTTCTGTCACTGAACTTAGAGGTCATTTTGCAGTACACAAAGGATATTTGTCGAAAACTTGCAGGCCACAATAAATCAGAGAGCAACATAAA
The DNA here is from genome assembly GCA_903066815.1 of Brachyrhaphis roseni. Classification (NCBI taxonomy): domain Eukaryota; kingdom Metazoa; phylum Chordata; class Actinopteri; order Cyprinodontiformes; family Poeciliidae; genus Brachyrhaphis; species Brachyrhaphis roseni. The sequence continues at coordinate 1,525 of CAEFZY010066857.1, forward strand.
CTAAAACCTGTTGAAGTGACATACCACATCGAGGACAGACTGCAGTATGAGGTCTATGTAGACCGTAGTAGAACTGGTCCAGTTGTGGACAGGTCGAACTCCACAGTCATATTTCCTCAGCAGGGTTCGGGTCAGCTGGTTCAGAGAGGATCTCTTTGGCTTCTCTGGCACACATTCAGCCAGATTAACTATAAAACAAAAATATATACTGATAGCTATAATAAATATGCATCTGTTATAATGGTATATGTGGTTAGTTACTTTGAATGGTCCCATTTTGAAAAAGGCTTCATAGAAGAAAGACGTCTTAGCCATTACTCGTGTTCAGAACTACAACTGAGATATTGTTGCAAACTTTATTCATGCAGTAACTAAAAAAAACCCTCCAATCTACATTAGAGTGCTAAAACTTTAACTGCATTAGTAGGTAAAATGTTTTGCTTCAGTAGCTTTAGGCAAATTAAAATGAAGTAATATATATCCTATTCTTGGTTATGCTTTACATTATTTATGCTTGTTTGAAATACTAATCAATCACTCTTATTAAACTGCAATGAAAAAGCACAGCAACTCAAAAGAAATATTTATATTACCTTGATATTTATATTTATGACTTGAAGCACCATGTAACCAATTAAAGTTACAACATGAAGAAAACATTCTTTAACTTACATTTCTGTGTAGAAACTAACCATCTAATATCCAACCAATAAGTACAATTTCTACAGCCTCATACCTACAAATTGTAAAATACAATCTCACCTGATAAAAACAGTACGAACCAAACCAGAACCATCATGCCAGAACCAGCCATCCAAAAGTTCACTTTGTTAGCAGCAGAAATATCCACAAAAACGTTCAGCTGTATGTGAACTGAGAGGCGTTCAGGAACAATATGCGGTGTTGTGCAGACATTTTGGTTTGGTATTGATTTCCCACAGCCTGGTAAGATGATATGAATGATAGTGGAGCGTGCAGAAGAGGAAAAAAGAAAAACAGGTTCTGCTGGTTCAGTGCCGTAATAGAAACTAATAGGGTCATTTAGGAAGGTGCTTGTGCAGATGTTCTTTTTTTAACACATCTGCAAATGAATACAGGAAATAATAACAGAGGAGAAGTTGTATAGTAGTACTGGGAAATACTGTGATTCAGATCTTCACACAGAACAGACTAAGTCAAACTGTTCAACTAATTAGTCACGTTTTAGCAATTTAATAAGGTGTAAGGTTCTTTGGACCTTCCACAATGGTTCCTAATAATTTGGTTAAAAAATAAAAAAGAACCAGCTAAACATTTGTAAATATAAGCATAATAACAAATGCAGGTTTGATTACTTTTTCCTGCAATGATTGCATTGAATTTCCATAAAGAATGACACTGAGAGTACCACTAATATGCTTTTATATCTATTTTTCTCATTATTAGGTTGGAATCTATGCTTTTATGGTATTTCACATCACTTTCTATTCCAAAGAAAAAGCTCTCTATCTTCTTTTTGCAAAATGTTATTTATAGATAGAGAGGAGGCTCTTTAAAATTACAACAAATTTCCTAAGGTAGATATTTATATAAGATGTATTTTTCCAAAAAGTTATGACATTATTTTTCTTTTTTCTTTTTTTTTGACCTGAGATCAAAATGGCTCTTCGGGTTATAATGGTGACTAGTTCATGGCACTGTTACTGGACGATTTTAACTTAATTTCAGGATTTTGTTTTTTGTTTGTTTGTTTTTTCCCCCCATCTTGATCCAAGAACATTTATAATAATAATGACTTTATAATATTTTGTGTGTCCATATCTGCCGATTATTTTTCTTTTTCCTCTCTTACTTATTAAACTTGTCTGATAGAGGATTCAACATCTTTATGTGTAACAACGAAGCAGAAACAAAAAAAACATCCTTTCATAGTAAGAGAACCCGGTATGCCTCTATGGGGTTACTGGGTTGTCAGTGCGCGTGCCCTTCCTCGCGCGCCTTCTAAAGAAAGCGCACCGCCGCAGCTGGCTGCTCGCTCTCGGCGCGTGACAGATGGAGTCGATTTGAACGAAAGAGAGAGAGTCTGTCGCGAGCACTGTTTGGAGGGGAAAAGACGTGAATAAATCGAGATTTTTATTATTTTCTTTAATCTGCAATGAGAGCTGAACAAAGTGAAAATGGAGAAAACCCAACAAACTCGGTGAGAAAATGATGGAGACTTTGATTAACGTCTACTAACGTCAACACATCTAACTCCACTCAGCCTTTATTCAACAAATGTAACTTTCTTTTATTTTTATTTTTATTTTTTTATTTATTTACTAAACCAGTATTAAAAATAAAATGTTCTCATCTTGCATGTGTTAAACATGTGTGCCTATAGGCACTGAGGTTATATTTTTGATCAACTCTTTTTTAAAATGTAGATGTGATCAGTTCAACGTGTGGACTGGTGATATCTGGTGGCTTCACAGTCATTTTCAGAGAGTTACGTTTAAATCTGGTTCAACTGTCGTCCATCACTGTCATTGCAGTAATAAACAGATTATTGTCGTTATTCCTACTCAGTGCATGAAGTCGTCTGCTTGTATGGTGTTTGTATGCAGCCTATGGATAGTTTAACATGTGTTGCTTAAGGTGTGGTTAAAAAAAACAACCCAAAAGGTTTACTTGCATTACTGGTGCTTGGTTGTTGGTGGTGTGTGTCTGGGAGGATAAAAGAGGCACCCTGGTGCCCGGTGGCATGGTGAGCAGAATGATAAACAGAAGCTTCTGCTATCCATGTCAGTACCCTAAAATAGAGGCAAACCAAGTGGGTCTCAGATTGCCCCCTGGGCTCCATATAAGTCTGGTCAGCCTGGTCCTGGCTTCCTCTCTGTGTTAGCGAGAGAGAGCGATACAATGACATGAGCACCTGCTGCCGGGACAGCCAGCTTTATTTAGAGCGTCTCACTGTGCAGAATTAGGTGATTTATTTTTAAATTGAGCGCATCTCTTAGGTTCCTGCATTACGGTTTGTGTTTGCAAAGGTTTGGAGATGACTGGAAGCCATGCTCAAAACTTAAAGAACAAAATAAACAGGTGTGAAGTACTGAATTTATCAGCACTGCCTGATAAATTACTCAGTTTGTCCTGTGCAGTGGTGCAGTTGGTAGCAATGATGCCTTGCCTTGGTTTGAATCCTGGTTTGGTCTGTCTGCATGAAGGTTTTATGGGTTCTTTGTTCTTTTTCCAAATGTAACAAAGGTCCTTATGGCCAAAATTCTTCAATTATTCTTCCGTCAGACAATAAGACTTTGTTTGCAAACTGTGGTCTGGTTTTTATGTTGCTTCAGGAGAATTGGCTTCTTCCTCTCTGAGTGGCCTTTCTCTGCATCTTTATCTGCGCCTCCATTTAACTAAGATGTTGTGAATTAACCTATCAGAATCTCATAAATCTGTTTGGGCTTTCCAAAATAGTTTAAAGGCATATTTATCAGAAGATTAAGTTGAAGAAAGCAATAAAAGAAAACCAGACTTAAATCTTAAAAAAGGTCTGATTAAAAGTATAATAATGGGGAGAAGAGGAAAAATACGATTGTGTATTTTGATATAGTGGATGTAAACATCTGGTTTCAACTTCCTTTCTCTTCCCAGTTGTATTTTCTAAGTCGTAAAAATTGTTTTTAGACTTTTTGAGAGACTTTTTTCTAAACTTCAGCTGCTTTTTTCACTCCAGTATGTGACAAAGGAATATTTTTTTTTTAGCTGCTTAAATCTGATCTTTAAATCCTTCAGGCATGGCACAAATTCAAAACGCAAGGGATAATATTCTGTCAACATGTAAACAAATATAATATCTAATTTCTTCATTTACTATTCAAATACTGTGTGAGACGTGGTTTGTGGTCAGGTCCAGTGATTCCTCAGAGTGTTTCTGGACTTGTGCTCGAGTGGTGCAGGAAAGAACTCAAGCTGTTTTCTGTGAACAGCTCAAAATGCTGATGGAGCAGCTGAAGGAGATCACTGGCATCCAGGACCAGCAGGTTCTCTACAAAGCCCTGAAGGTAACACACACACACACACACACACACCTGCATACACAGTCAGAAGCAGTTAGCAGGGTACTTCCTGGGTTTTGTCTAGTTCAAACTCCAGATCTGATCAGTGTATACATCCAAATGATTCAGGATTCAGTCTTCTTTAGTAAGAGTCTATCAGCATCTATTCTTGACTTGATCATTTCCCCACTCAATCTAAAAAAGTCTTCCAGATTTGAGGACATATCACCACCTTCTTTAGGTTGCGAAATCTAGACATCTTGGATCTGCAGTACGTTGGAAATATCTTTGCAGAATGTTGAAGCAGAAACTGGGTTCAAACTAAGTAGTTGTAGTAGAAACAATGTTGGTCTTGCCTTACTGGAGTCTTTTTCTGGGAAGGTTTTCTCTGTGCTCTCCCCTTCAGGCCAGCCAGGGGGACGTCGGACACGCTGTGGGACTACTGACCACCCAGACTGTGGAAGTTCAGGACTCTGCAGAGCCACAGGAGTCCGGCACATCTGCAGAGACCTGGGACAAACAGAGAGGTGCACTGCGGCAATATCTGACTGGAAGACATTTAGATGCACCATTGTGCATGTTTTAATTTATAACAGCATAGAAAGGCAGAATGAAGGAAGATCTTGATATAGTAACTGAAACTCTATAAGAAATTTATCAACTTAAAAAAGATTGAAAGCTGTAAGCATAATATTTATTAGGTTACTTCTTATTTTTGTAAAGTGAAGACTTGACCTATAAGCTCTAATTTCAAACAGAGTTGAAGAACACAAAATTTATAAACTCAAACTGCAAACTGCTCAGAAATGCCACACTTTTCAGATGTCACATATTATTTTTCTTTAGCTTTGAAACGATGTATTGTTTTGTGTTGAATTGTCAAGAAAAAGCAAAAATAAAATCGTAATAAAAGACATGTTAATTTTGTGAGATAATGTGAAAAAGAGGCATGAATGTGTGAGGCGCCATATTTTGTAGGTAATAGTGTAAAAAACAGAGTCCTTAATAAGATACATTTAAGTGAATGCTTGTAAAATCAGTTTTTAAAACTAAACAATCATGAATGCACATGTTAGGTTTAAGTTTATCTGATGTTTCTTGGTTTTTTTTAGGACTTCCTAAAGATGAACTGCAGACAGCCATTGAACTCAGCCTGCAGGAATCCCACAATGCAGAGCAAGAAGAGCGTGAGTTCAACAGGTAGGTTTAATTAATTAGTTTTTTTTTCAGAGTTAGAATTATTCTGCCATTTATTTTGGGTTTTAGAGAAATGATTAGGACGATAAAATACATCATGTTTCGTATTTACTGACACTTGTTTTAAGAAAAAAAAAAGGAAAATAAAATCAACTTTCGTACACTTTCCAATATTTAATTCCAACTAAAAGAAAAACTGTTTTTGGTTTATTTTTACAAAATAATGTGTCACAATTTGTGACACTGAACAATTTCTTTGAAGGTAATAGGGGGAAAAAAATATTTTTTCTATGTCTGAAGCCCATTCTCTCACGTAGCTTCAAAAGCGGAAAGACAGGAAAAAGTCTTTTTGACCTATTTTGATATAAAGCTTTCTAGTTGCTTTTCCTTGACTTTTCCATTAGTTTTGATCATGATAAAGCAATTTAAGTTTTCCACTCAACTGTTTTCCATGAATGAATTGATATTCATGACATCAGTCAATGTAGTATTCTGCTCACAATCAGTGATGGGATAGTTACTTTGAAAAAGTAACTTTAATCAGATTACTGACTTCTCCTTGACAAAGTAACTTAGATTACCGATTACTTGATTTGGAAAGTAACTAAGTTAGATTACAAGTAACTTTTTGGTTACGTTCAGCAGCAGCTGACAACAACCCCTCCACCACCTGTGAAAATTACATTGAGCTTTGCCAATACTTATGTAATTGCAAGTTATTTCAGTACCATCAACAATGTGTCTAAACTTATAAGGTTGACCTGAAGGGGAGATAGTTTAATGGTTACAACAGTCCAAAATAAAAACTTAATTAAAAGTCATTTTTGCATGTTTTTCTGTGTTCCACCATGGTCTATAAAACTTTACATAGGATTTTAGAGCCTCCTTTCCCTCATTCTCCAGGTTCGGTGTTAAGGCCCTGCATTTGCTGTCAGAGCGCAGCGCACAGCGCTCCTCATGCAGCTCCACAACTCAGACGGCTGCAGATTTGTGACACTTATCTTAATCTTAATGATTATAATGGTGTTTAGTTGTGCAGCTTTACGGACACATTCATTCGTGGCTGTTTTTATTCTTATTGTGCTGCTCACATTAGTCTCGATCTTTGGTGAAACTCGACGTCATTCACAGGTAAAATAAATATATATTTATATTTACTAACATATTTATATTACCTTGGCATCAACAAAGAGACACAGGTGAACATTTCCCTGTTCATCCGGGAAATGATGGACAGGGAGAGCCTGACTAAAACTACCTGGATGTCAGACAACATCTGGGTCTTATTATGTGTCTCTGCTTATTTTCAGGCCCAAATGATCAACTTCATGTTCAAAAACAAGCCGAAAAAACCGCAACCCACGACTTTATAACAACACAAGTCCAAAATCACTTATAACCATCGGACTTGACAAAAACTCAATGTAGTTCCTGATTGTCTGACAACAAAATGCGCATCTCTCTCCTCCCTCCATTGTTTACGTTTTTGTCGCTGCTGACACTGTCATAGAAACTGTGGTCGCTCCCCAAGATACCTAAGAAATACAATAAAATTACAAAAGAAAATAGTAACACACAGGGATTTGGAAAAGTAACTTTAATCTGACTGCAGGATTTGAAGTAGTAACACGTTGGATTACTCGTTACTGAAAAAAGTGGTCCAATGTCAAAGTGGTCCGCATTACAAAGTGACGTGTTACTGACATGACTGATCACAATACTTAGTACTCTAATTTCCCAGTCTTATATTTATCTTATTGACAGTTTTGGCTGGATCTGTCCTCCATAGATACAATCTTTAAAAGTAACGTTTATCATTCTCTTCTCTGTTTAAGGTATTTTAGAGCCTGCCTGTATTTAAAATAGCCGTCAGTCTGATGTTTTCAGAAAGATAATTTGATGTCCCACAGGGCTCTGGAAGCCAGCGCAGAAGAAAATGCAGCGCGAATGAAGAGGAAGAGATGTGAAGCGCAGAGTGAGATGTGCAGCCCTGCAGACTGGATCCGTCAGGATGACTGGCCCGTCGGGATCCGCAACGTAGGAAACACCTGCTGGTTCAGTGCTGTCATCCAGGTGAGAGTAAACACCTCGCGTTACGTTTGTATCATTTCTGTAAACCAGAAGCTTGTAGTGGTCAGAAGCTTCCACTGGGCGTCTGTACTCTATGTGGCAAAGTAGCTCTGCACAACTATTCAACTCAACGGCTCAGTTTTGCAGAAATTCTGTTAAAAAAAATATAAATAAACACAATATACAATTTTATTCAATATACAAATTTATATTTTATTTAAAAACAAAAACTGAAAGTAAATTAGTCCCCACTCACTCTAATAAGTTCAAACTACTTTCCACAATGAATTCAACAAAGTATTGCACATGAAAAGTTAAATAAACAATCAAAACAAGAAGCATAAATACCGCAGCCTCAGAAATATCTGGTAAAAATTTATAGAAAGCCTTTAATAAAATTGTTTTATTGCAGAGGCATGAACTATTCTTATGATTTCATTTTAAAGGTGGAAAAAATGTTTCTACTTCCTTTAAAATACATGCAACTAAGGTATTTTATCATTTATGCTTTCATTAAGTAGATCTGTGTGTCTAGAGATATTTCCTTTGTAAACTAAACATTTAAGCTAGCTAATTAAATATTTGGTTTGAACTGATATTTAAATAATGTATCTTTTCATAAGATAAATTGTTTTAATGGGAATACAGATGTTTGCCGTTGCACCGACTAACGAGCAGGAGTCTACTTTGCAAGGTCCAGCTTTTATTTTGATAGTGGAATTTTTAGTGAATATTTAGTTTAGACCTAAATATTTTGCTTACTCACTAACTAAATGCTAACTGCTTGCTTGCTAATTATGTGTTTAGTTTGAAACTGACATTTTTATGTGAAAAATATAGGTTTGAAAATTTAAAAATTAAATCTCAATTTCTTTCCTCTTCTGAGAGGCTAAATAACCAAAATGATTCCTATTCATTTTTGACTGTCACTTTTCTGAATGGGAGCACAACACACACCAACACCACCGTATATTTGTTTTAGCAGGGAGCAGAATAAATGTAGATACAGTTGCTCAAATATTCAAACAAGCTTTTACATTTCTGTTTCTGCTTCTTGCCAAATTTATGAGTCTCCCAGGTTGTGTCCAATGTGACTCCAAACCGGCGTTGATGACGTGGCTGCAAGGGGATGTTGCTCAAATTTTTTCCTCATCATTATTTCCTGCTAATGAGGTTAAAAATCGACCTGAAAAACAAACCGGAGAGAGGAGGGAGGCAGCCTTCAGCTAAATCAGAGCAAACAGTTTTTATCTCAGCTGCTAATTGTGTTATAAGTCCATTCCGGACTGAAGCCACGCAGGCCTATCAGGTGGCTCGACAGAAACCAGAACCCTCTCTGAGGTACGCAGCCTCTGCGGTTAATTGAGCGCGGAGCGATGCGAGGACGTCCACAGCAGACAGAGACAGGAGAAGGGGATTGTTTGTGTCTGTTAAACGGAGATATGCTTCTGTCTCCATTTAGACGTCAGGCGGCATTATCTGAGGAGGTGTTGTTGGAATACTAATGCTCTCCTATTTTCTGAGTTAACACCATTTCCTCTGGTTCAGATCGAAGCTGAGTGACTGCAGGATTCAATGGGCGGCTCATAAATTACAGTAAACCTGAGATAAGCTATAACTGAATTTCCCTTTCTAATGGGAACGCTTAGAAGAATTCTTCGCTCACCAGGTTATCATGGTATCGACCGCAGGTATCCTATAACAAACAAGTAAAACTCTTTGACATTTGTCACGAAACATAATCGGCAATGAAACAAAACGTCCTATGTTAATAGAGTCATATTTTACTAAATTTACTTTATTACATCTGGCACAAACTTTAAGGTTGATTTAGGGCGCATTCACACCAGTCCTGTATAATCCCCTTTAATCCAACTCCAGTCCATTTGCCTTGAAAGTCCAGTTGGTTTGGGGAGGCATGAATGTGTTGTCAAACTCAAAAATTGAGCTCTGGTCTAACTACAAACCTTGGCTTCACTTCGATTGAAGTGAACTCTGGTGCAGTTTGAATGCATATTGAATGCCATGTGGTTCAAAAACAGGAAGGCTTTTGGTATTCCTGCAGCCTACAGCCAGGGCATTCTGAGTAAATACAACCAAAACAAACACAAGAGTCTGTCGGTAACAGGAGAAATGACTCATGCTCTTTTAGAAAAGACAAAAGCGAAATCCTACAACCGCTAAAATCTGATGCCACTCCATTTTGGGTTTTTTTACATTTTGTGAGAAAGAAAGTTGTGCTCATTGTCTGCTTCAGAGGTTTTCATGTTGTGGGCTTTAGTAATTCTTGGTGCAGCGCCACCACAGGCGAGGAGGAGAACAGGTTTTTTAATTGGTTTGGTTTGTTTGACACATTACAGTGAGAAAGCAACCCGCAGCAGCTGAAAATGTAACAAATGTTGCAATTTTAGTCCCCAATTAAACCAAATCTACCAGACTGTCAGGAGTGAAAACATTGTTAAATTGCTTGTTTTGTCATCTTCTTGCAGTCACTCTTCCACTTACCTGTGTTCAGGAGGCTGGTTCTCAACTACCATCTGTCAGAACGAATTCTGGAGAAGTGTAAGAGTCATGCTGTGAGTAGTTAGCTTTCTGCTACATGTTTCCTTCCTGCAGACAAAATGCAACTGGCCATGGCAAAACCAGGAACATGTTTCCCTGAGGGCATCTTGAGTTATTTAAGATTCTGAAAGTGTAGATTCTAACTTTTCTTTCACTAGTATATTCAGGAAAAGAATCTTTATTTTCCCAGAAATTGATTATCTTTTTTCCCAGTTTTTGCTCTGGCCACTTGTTCCTGGATTTACTGTGGTGCGTCACAACTGTTTTTTTATATATATAAATTGTCCTTAAAAATGACCTAAATTTCAAAAACATTGTGAGAGTTTTTAAGCTGATGTTTGACTGAGACTTTCTGACGACAGGACAAGAGGAACATTGCTTTCATGCAGGAGCTGCGGTGCCTGTTTGCTCTCATGGTGGGATCCACTCGCAGGTTTGTGGATCCCTCTGCTGCGGTGGAGTTGCTGCGTGACGCCTTTCGGACCAGCGAGGCTCAGCAGGTACAAAGCACAGCTCTTTCCAGCCCTTTCCTAGAAACAGGATACCTGAAGAATCCAACCCACTTGTTGATGAACAAGTGTTTCACAGCTCAGTCACACTGGGCAGAGACTGTCCAACAACACCTCATTATCAGCTGCAGACCAGTTTAGCTTCCCTGAAATATGGACCCGTTGCTGCCAGGAATGTATGAATGTGCAGCTCTGACACGTAAACAGCCTCACGTTGTCCGATTGAGAAATAAATGTCAAAATTAGATGCAAATTTCAAATCTAAGTTCCCCTCGGAGTGCTTAAATGGAAAAATAAAGGGTCTAGAGCGGTCTAGTCAAAGTCTACACTCATGACGTACCTTTAAACAGGTTGTTTGTGCTGTGGAATCCTCCACTGTGGTTGGATTAAAGCAGGTGGCTGGACGGACGGCTGTTTTGTTGTTGCAAACAGTTAAATGTCTTCGTCTGCTACTTTCAGGATGTCAGCGAATTTTCCCACAAACTGCTCGACTGGTTAGAAGATGCCTTTCAACTGGCCGCCAACGGAAAGTAAGTCATTAGTTAAAGCTGTCAGCAGCTGCTTCTCAATTAAAAATGTACACAAAACTTTGTCAAGACTGTTAATGAGGACAAAACACAATTTTGCAATTACTGTTTCCGTTAAATAAGAAATGCAGCTATAATCTCACGTGAATAAGTTATTTTAGCATAAATCATTAAAAATCATGAATATGATGGATGTAAACATGTAATTCAGCCATGGCGCTACACTTATCATCCATCAGTCATCAGAGGAGACGTTGGCGTCTTAATCAGGCTTAGGGGGGACAAGCTCCGCCCACTTGGGAGCTGCTATGTATGCAGCATTTTGCTATGGATTCAACCCTCTGGTGAAGTCACCTGCACATCCTCCAAGGAGGTTGCTTCTGTATACAAACTGGTGTGACTCCTGTCATTCAAAGTGTTTCCACTGAAGTTCTGCAAAAATACACCAATTTTGATACAGCTGAGAAACCACCTCATCCCAGAGGGAAAAGTTTTTATAAAAAAAATTACAGTTTTTTCAAAAGTGGCATGTTTTCATGAATCAAATTTATTTAGGCAATTCCAGTTTGGAAGCTGAGCTAGTAAAGCAACTCACTCTGAAAGAAGATCAATGCAGGCAGAACTGAGGAGGTGAAATCTCATTATCTGAGAAAGATTTTGCGTAAAAAATGTAATGAAGATGTTTTATGTAACACAGAGCTATCTTAATGTCCTTAAAAGGAAGCAAAATAGGTCACTTTTCATTTTTTCTGAATCAACGTGAAAGTGTAACATCCATCTTTACATTCAGGAATGCAGAAGACAAGCAGCAAAACCCAATGGTTCGGCTTTTCTATGGCACCTTTGTAACGGAGAGGCGACATGAAGGTGAGTTCTTTACGACTCTTCATCCTGCTGTCACCCACCGGGATTCTGTTTCAGTCCAATCTGTGTGGTTCTGTTCAGGCAAGACGCTGTACAACATCGAGCAGTTTGGTCAGTACCCTCTGCAAGTCAACGGCTTCAGCAACCTGGACGAATGCCTGGAAGGAGCGATGGTTGAGAAGGAGATCGAGTCGCTGCACTCGGACCACGCCATCACGTCTGGCCGAGAGGTGAGCAGTTCGAAATAAGTCAAAATATTAAATACCGAATATTCTGTAAGTTTCTGTCTTCCTGCTAAGGATCTGTGTGTCTTTTCTGACTTGCAGAGGTGGTTTAAAAAACTACCGCCGGTCCTGACCTTTGAACTTTCTAGATTCGAGTTCAACACTCAGCTTGGGCGTCCCGAGAAGATACACAAAAAATTAGAGTTTCCACAAATTGTTTACATGGACAGGTAATACAAAAATAATATTTAATTTAATGAAAACTTACAGAAATATCTTAATCTGCACCTCAGTAAATTGGAATATTAATAATGCAATCGAAAAGGGAAAAATAATAAACAAATCATATATTACTCTCTGTAAGGTGTATGTATAAGTTGAATAAATTAGGTAAAACAACTTGTTTATGCTACTTTAATTAACTGGGATGCATGTTTTATTTCACAGATATCTTCACAAAAACATAGAACGGACCAATGAGAGGAGAGGGGAAGTGAAGAAGCTCAAGGAGCAACTTGCCGCACTTCAACAGAAACTTGAGTGGTGAGAAACTGAGGAGAAGGAGAAGCATTAAAAGGAGAATAAAAAAAGAATAAAAACTGAAGATTAAGCAACCTTCAAACTGAGAAACTAAACATCTGAACACCAAAGCAATAGATCATTATAAGTCTTTACCTAAATGTGTTTTGTTTCTGGTCTAAGTTATAAAAACTACGGCTCTGGACCGATGAAGTACCCTCTAGCCGACATGCTGCAGTTCGTTCTAGAGTTTGCCACCACCAAACCCACCAGCGTTTCCCCAGCTGAAGAGCCAAGACTCGCCACGTCCTCCCCGCCTCCTGTGAGCCACCCTCTGTCCGACGCCATCGCCAAAGACAGCAGGTTCCTTTAATGTTTGATGTGTTTTGATGATTATGATTATGGCACTTGACACAATGCAATGTTTGTTACTTGTTTTTCATTTGGTGATTGTATGATGTTTTTATGACTTTTTATATTTGTGACTTTATGATGTAAAGCACTTTAAACTGTCTTGTTACTGAAATGTTCTGTACAAATACATTTAACCAACATAAAAAGCTATGGTGTGCTGGATTTGGCCGCTGGGCTTTGAGTTTGACACTTCAATGAGTCTAGAAGCATTTTTACTAAAATTCTTGTTTCCATCAGTGAACCTGGAGACAAAGACTCATCGGACGGCCTGGTTTCCAGTGTTTCAAACTGCCAGCAGACGCCCATTTACAAGCCCTTCACCCAGTGCAAACACCCGTCTGACTGCCCGCCCCACCCAGCGCCTCACAGCGCCACAGAAGAAGAACTGCACTTCGTGAAGACCTGCCTGCGGCGCTGGAGGACTGAAGTAGAGCACGACATAAACGGTACGCCAGAGACACTGAATGTTCACAAAGAAATAGTTTTTAAATGTCTTTATCAGAGGGAGAATTTTGTAAATCTGGTTTCTGTCATGGCTTTGTGTTGTTTCTGTGTTTCAGAGCTAAAGACCAGCATAGACAAACTCACTCAGATGCTCGAAGGCATGTACTCAGACAACAGTCTCTGCCAGGTGACACTTCTTTTGACTTCATTTTCTACATACAAAAAAAACACCTCACTGACTTATCATACAGTGGCTTCCAGAAGTATTCACACCTCTTGGACTTTTTTACATTTGTCACATTACAATATAAAACTTTTAGGTATCCAATTGGGTTTTCAATGGAAATCCCAACTGAACACCTCATCCTTCCAGTAATGCATGGTGGTGGCAGCATCAGCATATGGGGTAGTCTGTTTTGGATGGATGGAGCTAAATACATCAAAACCATGTTAGAAAACCTGTTAGTCGCCTTAAACATACAACCAAAGCTACAATCCACTGAAATAAGAGAACGGAGCTCCAACTTTAAAAAATTGAATTAAATTGTTACATTTAATGGAATTAACTTTGTCAAACTAAAGTCTTTTACATTTGTTTAACATAATACCTTAGCAAACTTAATACATTTACATACTAGATAAACTTAATTTGATGTAACAAACTAACAAATTATTATTTTTTTGGATCACCTGTTTTCTTTTTTCAGTGTGGGATGAATTAGATAAAAGCATATTTTTGTGTCAGAATGGTCACAGTCAAGACTTAAACCAAATTGAAATTTTGTGGTAAGATGTAGAAATTTATGTAGACAGTCTGACTAAGATTCAGCTCGTTTTTCAGCTGTACACTGAAAAACGACAATGTTCCCAACTTAAAAATAAGTGTCAACTTAATATATTTGTTTTGATAAATTTAATTTGATTACTTGTAGCAAATTAACTCAATTTTAAAAGTTGGACTACCTGTTCTCTTTTTCCAGTCTAGTCTGTAGATGAGTAAAGCTGGTGGAGACAAACCTGTAAGAACCTACAACTACAAACACATGCTGACGGCGCACAATTTAAAGCAAATATAATATGTGTGGATAATATTTACACTGGAATAGACTATTTGAAATGCAATATTTGTTCATCGTTATGAAGGAAATGACAAACTGTATGCCAGGCTAATTAAAAAAAAAAAAAAGTTAAATAAAATGGTACTTTCCACAGGTACCCTACAGACTGCATGCAGTGCTTGTTCATGAAGGACAGGCCTCAGCAGGTCACTACTGGGCATACATCTACGACCATGCCAACCAGCGCTGGATGAAGTACAACGATGTCAGCATCACCGAGTCTTCGTGGGAGGAGCTGGAGCGAGACTCATTTGGGGGGATGACCAACGCCAGCGCGTACTGCCTGATGTACATCGATGATCGGCTACCCCAGCTCATCACAGGTACAACAGCACTCAGCCACAGCAACACTCATCAGTTCTCCTTTGATTTATGTCACTACGTTTTTACAAATCCAGCCATTAATTTGAACATATTTTATAAAAATTTCCTCTTATCTTGGGGTGTTAAATTAACAGAAATAATTAGGTGGTTTTAGCCTGTCATAGTTACTAACTACACATTTAGTTTGAAGCAAAATATTTAGTTTGCTAAATAAATATTTAGATTTAAGTTAAATATTTAGTTTGTTAACTATATATTTAGTTGGCATGCTAAATATTTTTGCTTAAACTAAATATTTAGCTTAGCCTGAAGTTGAATATTTAGCTTGCTAAATAAATGTTGAACTTGAAACTAAATATTTAGCTTGCTGTTATTTTTTTTCAATTTGTAACTTGACAAATGGCACCCATAAAATACGAAAACATGGTGTGCTTGTTGAGTGAACCCTCTGTCTAACCACACGTTCCACCCAGAAGACACAGATGATGAGACGGGCCAGGCGCTGCACGGCATGGACTCCCTGTCGGCCGCGCTCAGACGCTACGTTCAGGAAGACAACCGCTGGTTCCAGCAGGAGCTCAGCGAGTGGGAGGAGCAGTTCTGCCAGACCGCCACTCCGCAGGAAGAGTCTGCGACTCCAGCGGAGCCTCCCAGCTCCAGCGTGGAGAACACAGAGCTAACACTTGTGGAGCCAGCACCACAGTCTGGACCTTCCACTGAAGAGCTGGAGCAAGGAGCATCTTTAGAGGCCCGGTCCGGCTCAGAAGAGGAGAAGACTGCAGATCGTGAGCCCAGAGAGACGCCTGAAGGTGTGTTACACTGATAAGAAAATAAGAAAAGCAACTGAGTTTCCGTATAGACCCATTTTGCCTTCAATGATGCAACGATCCACCTTTTTCTCTTCCAGTACAGACATCTGAGGTTTAGTATTGGCCGATACTGATCCGATACAGAAAGACAGCCGAGTTGATTTAAGACCTTTTTAAACAGACATAAATGTACTGAATTACAAATGTTTTTGATAATTCTGCACCAGTAAAGCACACCTAAACACACCTACATCTTCACAAGCTTGATCAAACATGTAAAAACAACACAACTTTAATTTGTACACTAAGCACAATGTAATATAAATAATAAAGAAACTGACAAAAATAAACAGCAACAAACCTTCTTTCAAATTGTTCAGAAAATGCAATTAGAAATTCTAAATATGATGCCAAATAAATAGTAAAGTATGAAGTCACTGAGAGTACAAAGCATAGAATTAGACCGAATAGATCTGCCCTTATGGATCTGGCACATTGTCACCAACACCCAATTTCATCTAATATCTAGAAAAAAAGCTTTGCTAATACATGCACTGAATGAAGGCCTCTGTCTGTTTTACTCAGCAGCAGAGGAGTCTGAGATTGTGCCCCCATCTGCGAGTCCTGGCTGCCAAGCAGATCCCACCGACACTCCCACAGTCAGCAACACCCTGGAACCGAGCCCGGACCCAGCAGGGCTGCAGAGTCAGGTGGGAGAGTACCAACCCCTTCAAATACCCCCTGCTCCTCCTACAGTCCCACTGCTGGTATTTCTGCAGACAGGGTGGTTCCTAGGTTTGTGGGGGGCCCTAAACTAGATGCTGGTTTGGGGCCCCTAGTTTATGAAACTGCAATGAAAAAATAATTAACCCTTTAGACACTTGCCCTGCAGCTCTATAAGATATTCAACAGTGTAAAGACTTTGAAAAGTATTAAATCATGTCACAAAAGTCCAAGAAACTCTAATATTGTACCTGGTGTCTTTGTCAGACCTCTGGCTCAGATGCAGAGCTCTGTAACCAGGCTGAAGCGCGTGTGCATGGGGAGATGTTGGGACCAAACTCAGAGGCTAACGATGGACCCGGAGCTTCTGGGGAGACTCCCGGACTCGGAGCAGATCCGGGAAACGAGGAGCAGCAGCAGGAGCAGCAGGAGCATCCAGCCAGGCAGAGGCAGGCGGAGAATGAGGTGTCAGAGGTGGAGATCCCCAACGTGGGCCGCATCATGGTGAGGGCCGATGCTGACGGATACAACGAAGAGGTGAGGAAGTTACAATGTCGAATAAGATTTTTAATCAGCGTAACTTCATGTTAATTTAAACCATTTATCGACAATGCTTTTAATCTGTTCTGTAGGTTGTTAAACTGTCAGATTGGTACAAGTGCTGTTATACCGTTTCAGCTTTCAGTTGTTTCAGGAACCTCTGATCATTCAAGGAACACAGGAGTGTCCAAAGTAGGGGTGTAACGATACAATAATCTCACAATACGATGTACGATATTCTGATCATGATACGATATGTAGCATGATATTTGACAAACTATACAATTCGATTCGATTCAATGCACTTTTAGGATCTTCTGAAAGATTTTAGAAGGACAGAGTGATTTTAGTGACATTTTATGTTCCATAGACTTGGATTTAATTAACTGAAAACTGATTAAAAGCACCAACTACACAATACGACTGTTGAGTTTGTCTTTGTGCACAACAAGATGTGTAATTTTGAGTTAGTGAGCAATGAATGACATGGAGGGCTGCACAGTGGCACAGTTGGTAGAGAGGCAGCGAGAAGGTCCTGGGTTGGACATAGTCTAACAGTCTACAGCTGGACAAAATGAATCAAAGATTATAAAGAGAAATATGGTTTGCTTATTTTAGCATAACTCCGGTTTTACTTGGCCTATTAACACAATTTAAAAACTGGTGTGTAGTTTATAATGTGCACTTTAAGCATAAGTTGAAAGTGAGAATGGGGGAGGCGGAGTCTTGCTGCTGCGCCGTCACAAACCAGACATGTTAAAAAGACGGTATAAGCCTATGGACCCCTATGGTTTAATGAAAAATCGATACCTTCCCAGGGTGGAAAAAATCGATAAATGTCATAGAATTGATGTAATTATACAGTCCTGGTCCAAAGTGCGGCCCAGGGGCCATTCATGGCCCTCGGACTGATTTTTTGTGTCCTCCAACTCCACTTTAAGATAGATATAAATTTGTTTATTTCACTACCATTTAAAAACTTTGCAGTTCTATGTCATTTTTAATGTTGTCATTTATTCTGGGATTGTGGTCCCTTTGAAAAGGTAAATACTTCATAAATAAAACTATATTGCACTGAATGGGTTTGAATGACAAAAATCTCCTTTTGTCATTTTTTCTACAATAAACATAATAAACGCTACCTAGATGATGCTTACTTTTTTCTGCAGGTTCTTATATTACAGTACTTTATAACAAAGGTCATTTGTTTTTGTATATATATATATATA
>CAEFZY010066863.1:0-10343 GCA_903066815.1 Brachyrhaphis roseni
AATCTTCTCTCGAAACCAGCTTAAACAGAGTTTACTTCAGTTCTTGGCAGGGTAAATCCCCGCAGATTTAGGAAACTCAATTTACCTGTTAGACGGAGAGCTGGAAGCACATCTCCCCTCTCAGAAGAGGAAGTAGGGAGTGAGTGAGTAGAGATAAAAGGGGGGGGGGGGGGATGTCGCAACAACAACAGCTTCTGTATTAACATACAACTTCATGCTGGAGTTGTATGTTAATATTGAGTCATTGTTGGATGCTGGATTCAGGTCCAATGTAGGTCAACCATTCACAGCGATCTACAGAAACCCCATGTTCGTGTCTGGTTATGAATGTAGTTCGTGATCAGACATGAATCATGTGGGGAATAGACACAGCTCACTGACTGTATAGCTGGGTATGTTATATTTTATTTATTTAGCTATTTATTTATTTCTTTTTTAGCATGAAAATCCCACTGAATAAACATTATACTTTTTGTCTGTTACTTGGCATTGAGCTAGCTGCTAACAACATTAGCATTCTGAGGACAACCACGCTAGGGCATAAAAATAATATCTTACCTTACATATGCTTATCTTTCTAAGTAACTGTCCAATAAAATATCTGAAAATACAATTTAAACATTGCGATCGTTACTTGTTAGAAAGTGGCGCTGTAAACTCTGGCATTGTTAGTTTCGGCACCTCCTGTTGACCCACTTTTCTTCTTTTTTCAGTAAGTTTTTTTAAACTTACGGTCTGGCTCTGTCATGTCTGACATGAGCTGGAGAAAGCGGGCCCTCTTCTCATAAGCATGATGTACATGAGGGTTACATAGGTTGCCCCCATAGGCGTAAATCCGAGGGGGGTCAGAGGGATCCGGACCCCCCAATCTTGGAAAAGACTAGAATTGTCCCCCCAGAAACATCTGCATTTGAATAATAACAATATGAAAAGGCAAAAGAAACAAAGAACAAAATAAATCTGCCATTGTCCGCAGATTTATTTTATCTAGAAAAAAAATTTAAAAAAAGCTGAGGAGTGGCAGACAGCTCTGTGTTTGGGACCCGAGAACAGAAGAGAGAATAGATAGTAGAAACAGACACTTATGGCTTTATTTCTCACTGTCTTCAACGTAGAGCAGGGGTGGGCAATTAATTTTTACCGGGGGCCGCATGAGCAACCCGAGCACTGCTGGAGGGCCACATCGACAATATTTCAATAAAATTTTGCTCAATATTATTTTTGATATACCATAAGATAAACAATAATAATAATAATAATAATTTCATTTAACCTAACTTCACTTTATACAAAAGCAGATTGCTTTTGATGGTTTTATTTAAACTCTTAATCCTTAAATATTTATATTAGGCTATGTGAAGTGAAATAAGAAAACAAAAACAATCTTGAAATCGCCTCCATGCAGTGCTTCTAACTTGCTTGAGTACTTGTGGAGGTGATCGGCTGATCTTGTGGCTTCCTTTAGTGTTGGCAGGTGGGTCAGAATGTTGTCCTTCACTTGGCTTGAGAGAAGCTGCAACTTTCTCATGAAAGCCGTCACTGCACTGTACATCTCAAAAAGGCCCTTGCACTGCAGTTTGACATTCAGTTGGTTCATGAGTGCAATCACATCCACAGCGAATCCGAGGTCTGCCACCCAGTCTTCATCTGAGAGTTCTGGGATGTCATGTCCTTTCTTCCCACAGAAATCCTGAATCTGGTCTCTCAAGTCCAGACACTTTTCAGTACTTTGCCCAGGCTGAGCCACCTGACGCTGCTGTGGTAGCTACTGTCACCATGTTCATTCTCATTTTCCTCCAAAAGTGCAACAAATTGTCTATGATGTAACGCTCTCGCTCTGATAAAGTTAAGTGTTTTAGTTACAGCATCAACAACATGGTTAATTTTTAACACTGTCTTACACAGCACTTCCTGATGTGTAATACAATGCAAAAATGTCAATTTCTGCACAGGGTTAATTTCTGTCACTTTATCCTGCATCCTCTTTAAAAGTCCAACATTTTTCCCCGTCAGATTTGGACAACCATCTGTTGTCACACCTGCCAGCTTGTCCCATTTCAATCCTAATATATCCAAACACGCATTTACTTCTGTGAACAAGTCATTACCTGTGGTTGTCCCTTTAATTGACTGCATGGCTGCCAGCTCCTCCGTGATTTGAAAGTCTGCAGTTATCCCACGTAAGAAGATGAGCAGCTGGGCGGTGTCACGTACATCGCAGCTCTCATCCAAAGCCAGAGAAAAACAGTCAAAGTCGGCCGCTCTGTTCTTCAGCTGAAGTTCCAAGTTTCCAGCGATGGCCTCAACCCGCCTCGTTACCGAGCGTCGGGACAGCG
The DNA here is from genome assembly GCA_903066815.1 of Brachyrhaphis roseni. Classification (NCBI taxonomy): domain Eukaryota; kingdom Metazoa; phylum Chordata; class Actinopteri; order Cyprinodontiformes; family Poeciliidae; genus Brachyrhaphis; species Brachyrhaphis roseni. The sequence goes on from CAEFZY010066863.1 coordinate 2,337, forward strand.
ACACGTTCTCAAATGCGTCCTTCTTCTCCGGGCATATCAGCGCAACAGAGTCCAATAAACTCTCCTTAAAAAACTCCGTTAGAAAACGCCTTACTTTTTCTGGCGATTTTGTGAGAAATGACAAAACTTGTCCTGACGGCTGCATCTCTGGGGGTGTGAAGTTTGGTAAAAAGTCCTTGTTGGGTTTGCAGTTTTACCATCAACGAATCAGCCTTCCTCGCGCTCTTCATCAGACAGATTCCGGTATTTACCCTCGCGCTTTATCGTGACGATTCAAATTATAATCTTTAAATACAGCAACCTGTTTACCACAAATTAAGCACACGGGTTTACCTTTAATTTCTGTAAGGAAATACTTGGCAGTCCATGTCTTGTTAAAAACGCGGCATTCGTCATCAACTTTTCTCTTTTTAGCGTTAGTGGACATCTTGGAGCTAACCGAGCATCACTTGTTTTTTTGTTTTTTTTTTTAAAGGTTTTGTTGGCTCTAGTGGCCTTTACTTGAAAGTAGTTTGAAAGGAAATGAGAGAGGAGAAAGACATGTGGCAAATGTCACCAGGCCAGGAATTGAACCTGTGACCACCACCACGAGGATTAGGGCCTCAATACGTGGGTCGTGCTTTGCCCCTGCGCCACCACAGCACTCCCAACCGGGCATCACTTGTCGCTGTGCACCTTCACTCACAGGTTAAGCACGGACATACGTCCATAAATAACACTTTTCAAAATAAAAGCAGCACAGTTGTATTGCACGCACGACGTAGATACTTTTTAAAATGTATTTTGTAATTTGTGATTGCCGCTGTTCACCTTCACTCACAATCACCCACACGTAAGGCCACACGGAAGTAATACAAATAACGCTTTTCAAAACAAAAGCAACACCGTTGTATTGCACACTCGACATAGATACTTTTTAAAATTTATTTTGTAATTTATGATTGGCCTCACGCGGGCCGGACAGGGACGCACAAAGGGCCGGATGTGGCCCGCGGGCCGTAAGATGCCCAGGTCTGTACTAACTGAAACCTTGTGACTTGTTGCTCTCTCCAGGCTGAAGCCTCTAGACATTGAATTCATGAAGCGGTTACATGAAAAAGTCAACGTCATTCCCCTCATCGCCAAAGCTGACACAATGACTCCGGAAGAGTGTCAGCAGTTCAAAAAACAGGTGTGTATTTACCGTCTGCCTGCAGCTGCACTCAGCCTCCTCTTCAGTTCTTCAGTTTTACCGAGTTCATTTGATCCACTGCTGTTTCTTTTTACTAGTTTCCTTTGAATCATGAAGGCATCCTCAGGCTGTCCCTCCTAACACTAACATTGTTTTTTGTGTCACTAAAACACATTTAGTGTTCTAAAGGTGTTCTAAACCCAACCAATACACCTTAGACTTATTGATTAAAGATTAGTTTAAATAATTGCATACATTATTACTGCTCTGTTATCGGCCTACATTTTCCCAAAACAAAGCTTCGGAGTACTTACTTAGGAACTAGCATAGCATAGCCGAGAGCAATAGGTAGGATGTGAGCAACGTTTACACAAGAATGATTGACAGCACTTGTTTCTGACTGGTGTATTTCTGCAGTAGGAGCTCAGAGAGGAGGCAGCGATGATCTGCCTCATTTTATACTGTCAAGACATAGTGACAGTTTTGGTAAATATGTAAAAAAAAAAAAAAAAAAAAAAAAAAAAAGACCTACATTAGAATTACATCCTGCAGCTTTAACAGGAAACGTTCACCTCTTCATCATACCTGGATACTGGTACAACCCACACAGTTTCATGTTCATTAAAGAAACCACAACATTTGAATTGTCAGTCACTGATTCTAGCTTTGACTTCAGGACACAGAGTTCATAGCTTCCTGTTGATTTCTCTGTTCTGTCATGGTTGATATTTTTTGCTCCACCTTTTTTTTTTTCTTCCTTTAACTCACTTTTGTCATGTTTGATGTTGTTTTTAAATTAATGCCTCATAGAAACATAAATATGGAGGCAGATTATTTTCCCGTTGACGCTGTAAAGTGTATGAGATTCTGCATCAGCCTGCAGGATTTTCTCTGCACTGTAATAAATATCTCCAGATCAGTCATTTGTTACATTACAGCTCATATTAATTTGCTTTGTTCATTTGGAGGTGTTTCTGATTCAATCATTTTAGTTTAATAAATTAAAATCAATTTATTACATAGCATATCTTTATTATGTAGCCTCATAGACTACATACAGGTTTGTGTTGATTAATGGCACTGATAACAGCTGCACTAATGCTGCTTTATAATGTCAGAGTGTCTCATTAGAGCAACCTGGCTGATGTTCTGACCCCCTTCAGCTGTAACTATTGATGTTTCTGGGTGTTCGTCTCACATCCCATATCCCTCTGTCATGTGCTGGATGCAGATCATGAAAGAAATCCATGAGCATAAAATCAAAATCTACGACTTCCCAGAGACGGACAATGAGGAGGAGATGAAAATGATAAGAAAAATCAAGGTCAGCTCCTCCTTGACACTCCTCTGTGACATTTGAAGTGGTTTCAGATGCATGTTTCTTGTCATGCATCTGAAACGGTGGTCTCTATAGCGGTGGTCCATACGCCGTGTAACAGGAGTCCTCTCCCTCCTGTCTGCAGGATCGTTTGCCTCTCGCTGTAGTCGGCAGCAACACGATCATCGAGGTCAACGGGAAGCGGGTCCGGGGCAGGCAGTACCCCTGGGGCGTGGCTGAAGGTAAGAGCTGTTAGCTCATCAATAGCAGCCAGTGGGACGTCCCACTCATGAGCACCTCAGTTTCCATGCATGTTGAGCTGATGACACACTGGAAAATAGAATATTAGAAAAAAGTTAACTTATTTCAGTAGCTTATCACTAAGAGAAACACATCATGTAGATTATTTCACACATGCAAATTCTTTTTCTGATGCACATTGCCAACTTCCTAAAATAATGGACTAAGTCATTTTTGCCAAAAGCTATTTTGGCAAAGAAATCCCCTCTTTTTATTGCCAAAAGGTGATTTAGGCGAAAGAAAATCACTTTTGGAAAAAAGGTCAAGGCCATTATTTTAGGAAGGTGATGATACCTAAATATACTGACTGAGAAAGAAAAGAAGAGAGAATGTTAATCAAATATATTGAAATGTGTGGTTATATGTGACAGTTATGTAGTGTGAATATTATTGAAATGCATTGTGAATTTTGTAAGTTCCCAACATCAGCTTGTTCCGTTTTTGATGACAAGATGACTAACTTGTAGCAAATTAAGGCACATAAAATTCATATGCCTTAACTCTGACCTGTTGGAACTACATTTCTGTTTATAGCTCAAGTGAAGAAATGCTTAATCAGAATAAAAGATTGTCACTCTGAGGCAGGCAGCAGGACAGACTACAGATTTCATTTGCTCAGAGGATGTGAAAGTCTCATGCTGTTTGACGTGACACAGGAAGTTGCCGTGGTTCTGTGGGAAGACCTGTCGAACATCTGCAGCACACAGAGCAGCAGATGACTGAAGCGGTAAACACAAGTCAAACATCATAAAGAATCTGCTTGGATCAATATGGAAAAACCAAGCTGAAGGACTGAACACAACACAACCAATTAGACAAGTTGTAGGCGTGCTGCTATGAAACTGGTTTTGGGCGAGGGTTGGCCGTCGTCTGGGAGGGAGATCTGGAATACCAAAAATGTTTTTGGCAACATGTCAGCATAAATATAAAGAGTAGGCGGGAAGAGAGCAAGACGGAGGGCAAGGTCCCTGAGAAGCTATGCAAGTCACTCTACCACAGAGAAACCTCATAGGACTGTGGTGAGCTTCACTGTGGAGGAATGCATGGGATGCCACACTGTGGCATGTTACGGTACTGCAGCAGGCAGGCTAGTTTTTACCTTGCTTAATTCCACACTGAGCTGCTGCCTGGTGCACATTTAGATGTAATGAATATGATTTAGTTTTCAAGGACAGTTTGAAACATGAGATCAAAGTTTGGGAACACTGTGAGGAATCACTGTTAGCAGCTCTGTTTCAATCATTTCTCTTTTATCTGCAGTTGAAAATGGAGACCACTGTGATTTTACCATTCTCCGTAACATGCTGATAAGGTGAGTGAAAGCCCACATCTCTCTACAGCCGTCTAAAGAGCCATTTTTACACTTAGGACAGCCAGTTAAATCTCATTTAGAGCCACAAATTTTAGATGACTTTCTGAAAAAAGAGTTTATAATTTTAAGTAAATCAGAATAAAAGAATTTAAGTAAATATCTTCAACAGTAAATGTGTTGTCCTTTTGAAAGAACCACCATTTGATTTCTATTTTTAGGATTTAAAATAAAGATGAAAAGGACTAAAATGTTTGTTGTTATATCTAAAATTTAAAATATTAGTTGGTTCTTCTTAATTTTTTGCCAAAGTTATTAAGAAACATTGTTGCAGGTTGCTGACCCCTGGTTTACATGAACTCACTTGCATGACATTGCAGCTTACCAAACGAAAAGTCCTGTTGATTCATCCCATAGAGGAGGTAACAGACTTCTTCTTGGTTTCAGGACTCATATGCAGGATCTGAAGGATGTCACTAACAACGTCCACTATGAGAACTACCGCAGCAGGAAGCTGACTGCTGTCACCTATAATGGTGTTGACAACAATAAGAACAAGGGCCAGCTAACCAAGTGAGTTTACCACATCAACCTCCTACAAGTCACATTAATGAAGAAAAGGCTCCTAGGATTAGCTTAGTGGTCCAGCTGGAGGTTCTGGGAGCTGATTGCTCCCAGTTTGACCCCGAAGTTCCCTTTAGACCACAGGCTGACTAAAGCTTCACTGATTCCTTATCCAAACAAGTCAGCACTAATCCCCACTAACTGGTCATCAGCTGGACGTAATCCAACTGTAACTGAGGCACCATCTGATTGCTAAACCAATAGCTCCAACTGTCTCTATCCACCAGCACACTGTCACAAGCTAATGCATGATTTATGGCAGCATGCTAAGTGTCTGTGTATCTCTTTCTTTCTTTGTTTTTAGACCTGACACGCCTGATGGCATGTAAGTTACCTCACTTCTTCACTCCCTTGAGAAAAGGCTCCAGCTTCGCCTCTCTCGTGACACCTATCTTTTTTTCAGCTGCATTGCTTTTAGTCTGTTTGCTCTCTGTGAAATCTGGAGGTTTTATCAGGGAATGCTAAATCCTTACCAGGTAGAGGAATTGGGTCAATACAACATGAGATGAACATGAAACCTAACATGCTTGTTTTCTAAAAACTGAAGGTCAGCTCTTCCTTGACGCTCCTCTGTGACATTTGAAATGGTTTCAGATGCATGTTTCTGGTCATGCATCTGAAACGGTGGTCTCTGTAGCGGTGGTCCATACGCCGTGTATCCGGCGTCCTCTCCCTCCTGTCTGCAGGATCGTTTGCCTCTCGCTGTCCTGGAGCGGCCCTCCAGTCCTGTAGGGCCACTGTCCTGCAACTTTTAAATGTGCCTCTGCTGCACCACACCTGAATAGAATAATTAGGTCATTAAGGCTCTGGAGAACTGATCTACACAAGAAGGAGGCAATTAAGACATTTCATTCCAGTGTTTTGTAACTGTGGAACATCTAAAAACTGCAGGACACCGGTCCTTTGAGGATAATGTGTTTTGGAGACCAAAGTGAAGATGTTGAGTCACAATACACAATATGACATTTTAATCACAATATATCAGACAAATATCTATTACCAACTGTCAAGAATGGTTCTTTGGGCTTGTGATGAGCCGGCTACAAGCTCCATTATAAACTTCAGTCTTCTAGATTGAAATGTGAGGCCAGTTCTCCTACAGCTAAGGATTGGTCCAGCCTGACTTATGAGATCTTCCAGGAAACAGCCGATCATCTGAAGCAGAGCAGCTGGAGGACAGCTGACTGAACTGATGGAAGATATCTGTGGGTTAAAATGTCAGTGAGCAATAAGAGACTAGTGAGGGAGGCCTGATCAGAACGAGTTACTGCTGCTGTTACAAGCTGCAGGGAGCAGACCTGCTGGTTTCACTCACAGCCTTGGTCTGTGTTCACACATCCTGTTATTGCTGTTCATCTCACCTTGCATTTACCTTACTCCTAAACCATTCACTGTGGGATATAGATGAATATTTTAGTCTGGAATCAGTAAAATCTTTATAAATGCTAAAATATTCAGCTGTGTAAGCTAGCTCTGAGCTAGCTCACAGACCTAGCTGGTGAGCTTTTAGAATCACCAGCTAGGCCTGGTCATGATGACACTTTATTGTCCCAGAAATTATGCTGTTAAACCATATTGTCATCTTTTTGACCATTTTCAACTAATATAGTTATAATAATGGAATATCAATGCACACCCTCTGAAAAAGAACATCATTTATAAAATCTTTTAACAGTGGAACTAGAAAACATTTTAAATAGTCAAAATAAATCAACAAAATAACCAAAACAACATTAGCTAAAACGGATCATTAGTTATTATGTTTCAACAATATTAATCATTCAGCTTAGGCAGAAAAAACAGGCAAAAACAAAAAAAGAGCAAACTAATCACTTAGTTCTGGGTGTCAAATGTTTGTAGTATTAAAGGGAAGCATCTCTTTGAGCTCATTATTAATTTATTGTGCGGTTAGTTGATTTGTTGCTTATCATGACACAAGCAGATCATTTATAATCACCATTGTGCTTCAGATGTATAAATCCCCCCTCAGTGAAGTTATATTAGCTTCCATCCCTTCTGCTCAGTGGGAAACAAGGAGCCAGTTTACCTCTCTGTCTGTGAAACTCTGGCTTCAGGTTGGTTCTGCTTCCTCTCTCTGTCAGCTCTCTCTGAAAGCAGTCTGCTATAGAAGGCTTCCAGTGACAAGAGTCATCTAGCGCTTTCCTTCCTTTTCTACGTCTACTGTTGGGAATTGTTCCTCTGGGAGGTGAGAAGCCTGTCAGAGTCTGCTGTGTATGAACTTGTGTCCGTGTCTCCAGGAGCCCTCTAGCGCAAATGGAGGAGGAGCGGCGCGAGCACGTGGCCAAGATGAAGAAGATGGAGCTGGAAATGGAGCAAGTGTTTGACATGAAGGTCAAAGAGAAGGTCCAGAAGCTCCAAGACTCTGAAGCGGAGGTACACGGCTAAGGCGGGATTAAATCTGTTTGTTTCCCTGAGCAGATCTCAGAACGAATTCTATTGTCTCCGCAGCTCCAGAAGCGTCATGAGCAGATGAAGAAAAATCTGCAAGCTCAGTACAAAGAGCTGGAAGAGAAGCGGCGTCAGTTTGAGGAGGAGGTGAACACCTGGGAGACACACCAGAGGATCCTAGAGCAGCAGAAACTAGAACTTAACAGGTAATGGAATGGAATAAATCTTTATTCATGTTCAACTCGGAATATGTAAGAGAGGGAATAAATAATGAGAAAAAATATAATCAACCCTTAAAAAACAAAAAAAGTTTGTTTTTAAACTTTTATCCAGTTCAAGAACATTTTGAACTGGATGCGTTTCTGAACATATCCAGTTCAAAATGCCATAGGAAGAAGCCAAGGCTTATTAACCTTACACACAGCTGTTAGTCAGACTTAAACTTTATTGTCACTAAACAAAGATGCAACAGTAAATTTGGCAGCAAGAAGTTGTTGCTTGGCTACCTGAGTACACAGAAAAAATACTGAAAAACTGCAAAAGTGACTATAAACACAAATACATATATACAAGTAGGGCTGGGCAATTGATATTGATCATATACCGTAATTTCCGGACTATAAGCCGCGACTTTTGTCACACGCTTTCAACCCTGCGGCTTATACAATGATGCGGCTTATTTGTGAATTTTTTTCTAACGGCCGCCAGGGGCGCTCTAGCAGAAAAGGTAAGAGTGAGACAGGGGGAATACATGTGTCGAGGAAGACGCAAGTTTAATGTAACTTAACACGTCTCAGTACTCAGGAGGAAGATTAAGAAGCTCTCAGTGACTTTTACTGGTATGTTTTTTTTAACCAGCCCTGTTAGTGCTGTGCT
>CAEFZY010066870.1:0-13993 GCA_903066815.1 Brachyrhaphis roseni
TGAAACAAAACCAATAAAAATAACTCAAATACAACCACATGTTTATAAAAGTAAAAATATAAAAAGAAATACATGCAATCTTTTTCCTCCTTTTCTGTCCGATGAACATCACCTTCCACTGAATATCCTCTCATTGTATTCTATGACAACAGTGATTCAGAGACTTATCACAGGATGTGTAGTTTAAGTGCAATGGCAACGAGTCTGCGAGTAGCTGTGCTGATCCAGCGTTTTCCGCATGCGCGAAATTTCGTTATGTAAACAATAACATGCAGGGGGTCTATATTTGTAATTATGATTATGATTAAGTCAGTGCCTCACCATCTATGAACCTCACCGCACGTCACTGATATATATATATATATATGTGTGTGTGTTTCATTTAATAAGCTTATTAAATCAGTTTAATTCAAAGTTAAAAGTGCAGCTCTGGTTGCCACAACGTTCTTTTCTCTCATGAGGAGAGGTTAGAGGAATGAATGGGAAAATCAAAGCGTTTTAATCATTGCCACAACTATTTACTTGCCAGTGGCTCATTAAGTCAGCTGTCACATAAAGATCACTCTGAGTGGCGTTGCTACCAAAGTACTGGATTACAAAGACATGTTCCAAACTCGGTGGTTCATACCAGAAAATTTTATGTATTTATTCAAGCGCTTCTTCGAGTCCAACTCTGAAATCCAAAAGCAAAACTCTGAGGGTATAATGTTTCTGGATTGTTTCTGCCCCACTGTTTGGTCTTCACATAAATTTCTCTGTAGACTTATTCTTCGCAGCTAATTACTTATTACTTGGATCGAATGAATACAGTTAAGTCACACTTGCTTGGGCTTTCAGGAGAAAAGAAAATAGCCATGACTGAATCACAGCTCGGTGCAGGGTGCTTCTCTCCAGAAGTGATAGGATTTCACCAAATATATAAGCACTTCATTGCTTTTTAATTTAAGTTTAACTTTACTTTTTCTGGCTTGTGCTCAGAAGTTCAGCGCAACTCACTTTTTCTCGGCTCACTGTCTCGCCATTCACCTAATATGTTTTGCTCGTTCAGTACCATCAGTTACAAGTCTGCCAAACATCACACGTCGTCAACTTGCTCCCAATGACATCCCACTGTTCTGACCATTGATTGGCAGGTCAAGCAGCGAGCACAAGCAGGAAATCAATAGCAGAGGACCTCTAGACAGAACATGGGGAGCCTTCAAGGAGCTGGCCCACTGGACACTGCCAATCACCAACCACAAAATGTAAGGCCAGCCAGCCATGAACAAAAGCTATCTCCAGGCAGAAACACCAGCTTGGGTAGCAGATGGATTTATGTTGAGGGAGAAGTTTTCTTCTATCGTCTGAGCGGAGGAAAGGAGGACAGGCAAAGTTTTCAGAAAATATATTTGCATTACTTACAGTATGCTCATTTATATGCTAAAACTCAAGTGGGATCTGGGACCTTTGGGATTTGGCTTTACCAAATGTAGGCTCTTTATCTTAACATGCAGTTGCACCAGGTCTGACTGTCTAAGCATGACAGAGCAAGCTTATTAGCATCAAGTCAGCCATTTCCTACCACTGGAAGACACAGGAGTTACAAATGGAGTGTACAACGCTATATTCACCCTCTAGCCTCCTTAGAATATGGCCTGAGGGACCCTTGAGGCTTAGTGCAGTAATTTCTTTGTCCTCCTTGGTGATGCTTTTCCCATTTCTCTCAGACACGCTTTTGGTTGCTGCTGGCACATCACCAAAACAAACACCCAGCTGACACTGGTTGCAATTATACTGGCACTGATTCTGAATAAAACGTCAAAAAGAATGGCAAACCTGTAAATTGTGCACCAACATATTAGAAACAGAAGGCAAAGAATTAATATTTTTTTCTCTTTTATAAGACGTACCTTCAAAGTGCTCTTGAAATTTGCTGTTAAAACCAAAATCCCCCCTCTCTTCTTATTTTCCTTCATTTACTGGACGTTGCTTATGTTCCACCACCCTTGCAATTTCATCCACAGTCAACCCTCTCACAATCAGTGACCTTTGAACCTGGTCATTTATCTCAGTGGTCAGAATCTATTGAGATGATTCATTGTGCAGTCTTCAAGGGTGTGAACTTGATGAATCAATGAAACAAAGAACACTGTACATACAGTGCTTTGCAAAAGCATTTATATCTTTTAAACTTTTTAAAATTTTGTTATGTTGCAACGACAAACTTCATTGCATTTCATTAGAATTTTATGTCACTGGCAACACTAAGCAGTGCATGATTATGAAGTTGAAGGAGTCTTGGCATGGGGGCTATTATCTGAAATAAAACTTTTACATAATGTTTCTCCTGATATAATTTTTTTTAGCTTTATGTTATAATAAGGCAAACAAATTTTGCCTTATTATAAGGCTATAATTATAACTGTTATGTTATAATATAATTCCCTTATCAAAAACATATGTGGAGTGTCGCTTTGATTTTTTCATGCATGGTTGAGGAATCCTTGAATTTCTTGTGGCAGCCAGTCTGGGTGCCTGAACGCTTGCTGTCAGAGAGTCCGAGTTTCCGGCTCACAGAGCACCCCCACCCCTGCTTCTTCCCTTCACAGCTCCTTCAGACTAGCAGCAGCAGCAGTTCGCAAACACCTGGTGGAACTTCAAGTCTTCTTTGCTTATCATATGAACGCTCAAACGGGAATAAATGTATTTTAATAAAGATTTGTCCTCTAGTTTTCTGTGGTTTTATTTATAATCAAATAAAAAAAATTAAACCATGGTTATTGGTAAGAAAATATTGTCTGTTCTCTCTAACTTTTAAAACTGAAAGAGTATTTTTAATACGTAAAAAAAGTCTCCAATTTTATCTATCAGTGAGCAACTTCGACAATGGAAAAATCTTATCTGAACAATATATTTTCATATTTTTACAATAATTAGTTTTTAGAATATAAATAAAATATTACAAAAAATGTGTCTCTTGATAAAACAATGCACATGTAGATGGTTCAAATGTAATATAAAATTTTACAAATTACAAATGTAATATGATAAGATTTCAATGTAAACAGAAAAAGTCTGTTAGTGCAAACCATGACTTTATTTATTTTTATTTTACTTTTCCACAACAATATCTCTCAAGTGTCTGCTGTATTCCCTGGTCTTCACAATGCTGTTTTATTTATTTGATAATAATACTTTCATAGAAAAGCTATGTTAATATTAAATTGCACACAGTTGAACTATGTGTGCTAAATGTTAGATTTTTTTAATATAGTTGTGGCACTAGAGTGGGGCTGAAAAGTTAAAAACTAAAAAAATTAACTATGTATTATTACTTTTTCCCTTCAAAACAGAGAGGTACTGTGTGTCTATAGCAAAATCATAAGAGACTACACTCACATTTGTGGTTGTAGTAACACAAAATGTGAACAATTTCAAGGGATACAAATACTTATACCCTTTTCCTTAATGAATGTTCTTCAAAGTACGGAGCAATTAACAAAATTATCTCTGAAAATAAAACTGAAATACATATTCACACCTCATTCTGTAACTGGCACAGCTGGGTAGTTTGCTTGTAAGCAAACTTTATTCCTTGGAATAAGAATAGAAAGGCTGTGACCTTGCATCTTTGGAGCTGGCAGTTTTCGAAGTATTTGAGTGTGTTTCAGCTACTGTCACCTTGGGTCCCTGCCACGCACCTGCTCTTCACTGTGCACTTGGCAAAAAAAACACAGGGAAAAAATACTGAATTTCTATGGTAACTGTTTAAATTAAAAATGCATCAAAACTTGCCAATGGAAAAACAGAAGCAATGACAGTATGTTCACCCTGACAGAAATGTAGCACGTTACGCCAGCAATTGGAACAAGGGCTCCCTCAACATGCATACAGCAGCATGCTAACAATCACATACACACATCATCACCCTCACCTCACCTCTCATGTACGCTGAACAATGGATCAACACTAAGCATGAATTCAACTGCTACTGACAATGGCTTCTCACCACCATGCCCATCTTTTTATGATCTCTTGTATCTACAATACTAATGCTCAGTGGATATATGTACCCTGAACTCCTTCTTTCACCCAACATTTTTAACGTGGATGTTTGTGAAATGGACTGGAATAAAACACTAAAACAGGGGAGAAAAAGCCTGTATTTTATACCCCCTTTTCACTATCTCCTCGTGTTGCCTGTGTTTCATTCACCTTCTTCCCTCACCTTGAGGATTAGTGATAAAATGACCAGAATTTGATATGTCTTCCCTTCACTCTTGTGTCCCTTCAACACATGATGGCCTCAGAAATAGATAAAGCAGCACAGACTGAAACAAGGAGGTCCATAAAGCTGCCATTCAGATGCTGTATGCTTTTATACGTTTTTCTATTTATTACATATTTTTTCATTTTTATTTTTGTGCTTTCCATGGTTTTGTAAGCTATAGTAGAATGATTTTGATGGGATCATTTGTCAATTTATGTCACAATGTGTTTTCCCCCACCGATTTTACTGATTGCTCTCCTATTCTTACGCATGTTCTTAATGTAAATGTATTGAGAACATACACACATCAGCATCCTCACCCAAAGCTCTTTTTTTTGGCAGTTTGAAAAATTGTCTGTTCTCCATGGCAAGGCAGGAATGCCATGATCGGCACACTCTACCTGTCTACCTGTTTTAAGAAGATCCTGCCTTCCTCAGCCTCTTTGTGATCTTGTTTGGGTAAAAGGCAAAGAGAAGAGGCTCCCTTCTCACTAAAATTGATGTATTTGTCTTTATTGAACTTTTAACAAAAATATTGACATGGTAAATTTAAGGAGTGGACATTTATCAAGATTAAACAATAAAGTCCCTTGAAACAAAATATTAATACTACTAAATACATATCGAATTTTGTTTTTGCTGTTAAGTCAACATGATAATTCTTTAAGTTATTTTTTTTTGTTGTTGTTTTTTTTCCAGAGAACCTTTGTTTTGTTTGACCCCTTTCTTCTTCATTGTATAGGTAGGACATATCAACTAGATTTAAAATTTAAAATGGCTCAAGCTCCAGTTGATCTGTTCAATTGGCAGTTATAGTAAACTTTATATTTAAATATGAATTATAAAAAATGGTAGCAATGTATTGGTAGTTGGCATCATCTCTGGTTGCCATGTTTTGGATTTTCTCTGAACACTCAAGTTTCTTTCAGTCATGTTTGGCTAGTTAACAGGACAGCATGTGAGCATACCAGCTTGTTTCTGTGTTTGTCCTGTGATGGACTTTAGCCCCTTTGCAACTCTGCACAAGGCAATGCTGTAAACAAGTGAATGAATTATTAGAAAATTGCATAATGATAATATATGATTATCACTGCATGAAAATGTTTCACAATTTCATTAGTATAGGACACGTTTAAAGGGTATCTTAGTGTTGGCAAATAGTTTATGCAACTTAATTGGAAATGTTTATTAATAAGTAAGTCAAAAAGCATTGATTTTGACAGGAGGTTGAGTTTCTTGCTGCGCACTAGCTCGAGCTCACGCTGTTTACTGCAAGCAGAACTCTTGCTGTGTAGCAGTGATTGCAACATATCCTTGTGATTACTGTCAGTGAATGTTATTAGGTGTTTTCTGATTGGGCTTGCATTGGCGGCAGGGTTTACTCTACAGGCTTCATGGTAATATGCAAAGTGCTTTGGGAAGTAAACTCCCATCCTAAATACAATGCCGCCGCCACCACTGTGTTGCCTTTGTGGGTATAATTTGACACAGATGCCGGGTCTGTCACAAAGGCAGTGGAAAACACATTAGGGATGGAAAAACCAGCATGTCCCTTCACCCAAAAACAAAGCTATTTGAGGTTTGTGGTACAATCACCAGAGGATGCCACTTGAATTTTCTCAATACCATTGCTTAGCGCTCCCTAGTCCTTAAGATGCCTTTCCGCGCACAAGTATGAAATCACTCAACTAAGAGCACATTTCTGGACAGTCTTTAATAATGTGGCTTTTGGAGGATTGTCTTGTTTGGAAGTTGACGCCTTTCTGTCGATCTTGTTGTCAAGCTCTGTTAGATTCATAAATAACAAAAAAACAGACTATAAATTGAGTAGAATTCAGCTTGTCTTTGTTTTTTTCTACTTATTTCTAAAGAAAAAATTTGCACTCATTTTTATCTTTGCAATAAATACTTTTTCTAGTATGCAAATTTAGACACGTTTGAGAAAACATGAAACTGCACAGGCTTTTCTATTCCTGCATTTTTACAGGATGTGGGTGACTTCTACAATTTTGAAACATCTGGGCAGTATACAGTGCCTTCATTAAATATTCATATGCAATGAAAATATCAAGTATGTCTCTGACTATTAATCCAGAGAGTCTCATGTTGAGCCTTAAATCTGAGCACAATTTGGCCCATCAGTTTAATGCTCAGCAAGCCAACAGAACCTGAAACGGCTGCTCTCCCACCTTCATACAGATCTGTTGGACAATTTGTTTATCGATGCAGGCAGTGTTTCTGAGATTAGAAGCAGATAGTTTCAAGCAACAGCATAAACAGGTATTGTGCAAGAGGAAACATTTGTGCAGGCCTCAGCAAAGTTAATCAGCCAGATCATATTCAAGGCTGTTAGCCTTCCAGTTTGTCAGGTATTTATTTTATTGAACTGTTGATTTAAGCTGCCCTCGGCCATAAAGAACTTTAGACATTTGTTGAAGAAAAACTTGATTTATGTCATTTCTTGAGGTAAATACTTTCTGTAACATTTAAAATGCATTTCTGAAGCACTGGAAAGAAGAGAGTAAAACAAAGTGCAATTGCAAACAAAAGATTAAAGAAATGGGATGTATGTTTTTAAGGCTTGAGATTTTAAGCATTAAATAGTATATCTTAGCATGCTGGTCCTGTTAAGTAAAGATCTAGTAGAATAAATACATTGATTATTTAAGCTTTTTCAGTAAGACATGGTGGCCATAAAACTTAAACAATTAGAGATAATTTTGCCAAACTTTGTGTGCTTACATTTAAACAAGCTAATTAGGGTTTATTTATCAGAAATGTGTGTAAATTGGTTACAGAAATTATCTTAGGGCAAATTTTATATGCATTTTAGCTTATCCGAGCATGAGAAATACAGATAAATGTGGTACATTCAATTATTTATATTTTACAAGGCAAGATTTTCAAAATTAAAAAAAAAAACAAAAAACGCTTCAGTAAGTTTTGAAAGTTTTTCAGGGATTTTTGCATGTTTAGATGTATTCCTGCCTCCGTCTAACAGTTCGCAAACTCATATTACTTAAAGTTGCTGCTTAGCACCAACTTAAGCCCAACCACCCATCCTGCACAAAAAAGCACAGGCTGAAATAATGTCACACACTTTGTTAAGTATGTATAGCTCCTTTCGGCTGACCCAAGATGGTCTGATCTCTCCTCTAGCATTAAAACACCGTTCCACTATGGCTTGTGTTCAACACTTGCAACGGCTTATTGCCCCATCCAAATGGTAAGAAGAAAAAAATCCCACACACTGTATTCATGCAGTAACTTGAAGTACAACAACCAATTTTATGAGAAGTCTTGAGATCAGTGACAGCCATCTAAAAATGAAATATGTTATATTTTATTTTATATAGTATGTTTAAAAAGCCTTTTTTAAAAAGTTTTTTTTTCCTTTAGATAACTATCTTTTTGATAAATGCAGAAATATTTTTATTGCTAATTTTCCTATTTTTAGTTGTTCAACAATAAACTAAACTAAACATGCATTGTTTTATCGATGCAAAGCAGTCAAATTCTTGAAGAAGAGGGATAAGTAAAGTTCTTGAGAGTTCTAAAGGCTTGTCTTCTTAAGCAAAAGACATTATTTGACTTGACCATGGTGTGTCCCACCTCTCACCCAATGGCCATTCTAAATACATACAAATCCAACCCTCACAAAGCCCCCCATCACAAGGACACACCTCTAACAGCCTGATTTGCAGCCCTGCAACTCAACATTGTCATAAAATTCTGTGCACGATCTAAAGCCCAGAGTCCTGCTTGAGCATGTTCTAAGATCACTTCCAAACTAATAAGTAGTTAAGTCTGTGTGAAAATGATTGTACTCCATTTTTTCCACTGTAGCTTAAGCCTATTTGATTATTGATAGCTTTTGAGACCTCAAAAAGTACTTTTTATTTTGGCATGTGGTGCTCCACTGTACCGGTGACAAGCAAATAATCATAGTTTCTTTTCATCACTGTGAGTGGTTACCAAATGTTTTTTTCTCCATTTGATGGGAAGAGGAAGATGTACAAAAATTTTAAATGCTTTGTGACCACTTAACATCTTGTTCTCGTCTAAGCCAATCATCAAACAACAAATTTAAAATGAGGTTGTACAGAAATACAGCAGCTGAAACTCTTTAATGGGTCATTTGAAGTAAGAAAAAAAGATAAATAGACCATCATCTTCACCAAGTTCAGCCTCCAGTTATTCATATTCCTCCTGTAATTGCCGTTTTCCATTAGATTTATTGTTTCCTCTTCCACTTTTCTTCAAGCTGCATTTTGCCTTCTTGTATTTTTTTGTAAACTACATCCTCCACCGCACTCTGCTGTTGAGTGTCTTTATGAAAGTGTATCAAAAGCACTTTTGATTTGCGACCTTGCCTTTTCAGGAGCAATTAAACTCAAGTGTTTTCTACTATTTCATCCATGCAGCGAAGGCAATGAACTTATGCACATAATTTTGATGATCATTTTGTCCAAATGCAGTACTTGATTTGACTTGAAATGATGAGATGTTTAAGTTATCTGTACTGACCTGATGATTGAGTTATTGTGGTGCAAAGTAGATTCCTGTTTATCTGGTGTTTGAGAACCAACTGCTGCAGATTGTCCAAAGTATTCAACATCAAACTTGCAAACTAGCCTCTGTGAATATGATCTGTGTGTTCTTCTTTGTGTAGAGGATGTTTTAGTGCTTTCTGTTGATGGTTTCAGGTAAAGCATCATCAATCACCAGTGTTCTTCTGACATTAACTTTTTTGTCAATGCCACTGTCTCCAGTTTGTCTGCAGACTGAAAGATTTGAGAGGCACTTTTTATTTGCACGCTTTTAACCGCCCTGCTGGGGTAATGGAGCTGGTTGTGTGCAAGCAATTAATGCAACCACAATGCCAAAAGTGGTGATTTGTCATACACTGGTGATACATAATCATTATATGGAATGTAACGCTGCTAAACTACACAGCCTTTTGGTTGATGCTGAGATTCTGTCTGTCTTCAGGTATCTTTATTGCTTTTCCCAGTACTCCCATTTCCTTGTGCATTCAAAAAACAAAACAAACACAAAAAGAATATGCTTTTTTTGTCATGTTTGTCTGCTATTGGCCGTACTGTGGTGGAGTAGGGGATAGCACGACCCACATTTGGAGGCCTTGAGTCCTCGATGTGGCCGTCGCGGGTTCGATTCCCGGACCCGACGGCATTTGCCACATGTCTTCCCCCCTCTCCTTACCCGCTTCCTGTCAGCCTACTGTCAAATAAGGGACACTAGAGCCCACAAAAAGCCCCCTGGTGGGAAAATATATATATATATATTTGTCTGTTATTTTGTTCTTCACATTAGCTGCAGTGGCCTTTTACTTATACAGCTCACTTATCCTCATTCTCTTTCTCAACTTCTTTTCCCCTCTAACTGTAATTAAATTGCAGCCATTCCCTGTCATTTCATAGTTTCTTACTGTCATCTATTTTGACATTATAAGCAACAGTGGTGTTAATTCATCATACCTCTAATTTTAACTCCCCAGACTCACTACTTCCTGTCTACCCTTGCCCTTAATACGAAGGCATTTCAATAGCAATGAAGCCCCTAGGCTGACAACCATGAGATTAGTATGAATGTATTACCCCCTTGGGTGCCATAGCCTGTAATAAGTTCCCCATTAATAGTATCCGTTGGGGAAAATTTGTTTAGGCCTTAATTACATATCATTAAAATTGGTCTTGATTCTCTGAGATTTAAGCTTAGAATTAGACCGCACATTTTCTACTTTCTTTGCCGTTGGCCATTCCACAAATTTATGTTGCTTTGGTTCATGTACCAGTGAGATTCCTCCTCTGTTATTGCACTGTTTTCCTGTTTGTTAGAAACAACACTCACTCTCTTCCAAAATTAGGATTCCATATTTTAATAAATCGCATGCAGTCTTTTAACGTATAATACATTGTCACCAGTCACATTAGATGATGTCAAAAATGTAAATGCAACTTCATCATGCACATTGTATCAGAAACTTTTAGTTTCATATGTAGAATGATGTTATCACTATGTAAAATGCTAATAAAGCTATCACAAAGCAAATCATCCAAATAGATGAAAGGATAAAAAGATAGTTAACAAAAAATGTTATTTATGAAGACACATATTGAAAATGACTCGTCTAGCCCTGTTGTTTTGGCACTCTCACCTGAACACAAGTAAAAATGTTTATGTGTGGGATTAACTGCACAATCTAGTTCTGTAGCACAACTTTGCTAGTTGGGAACATTAAGGTCTCAACTGCAGCTAAAGTGTAGAGAGAAAGGTGGAACAAAACAAAATTTTTTCAACAGCAATAAGGTAGAACGCCCTCTGCACTTAATTACTCACCTGAAAAAAATGTCGAGCTGGATGTTAATGTCACTGGTTGGAGAGAAATATGAGCTAATGTTCAGACAGTTACTAGCATGTGGTGCAGTATTAGTGCTAAAACTGAGACTGTTGTGAGCCAAATGGTGGCTACTTCTTCGTTGCAGGAGGCTATTTCCATCCCAAAATCATCTACTGATCTGATTATTAATTGGTTGGCACTGATTAGTCAGTTGCATTAGTTTTGGAAAGGCTAGTGACAAGCACGCCTAAGATGGTCACTCACTGGGTTGCCTATGTCTGGCGTTAGCATTGGATAAGCTAACAACTAGCATGTCTAGGCCTTGTCACCCACAACCCATATTCTTTTTTTTTCTTTTTTTTAAAGATAACTTTATTTTTAAAAAATGGCTGGCATACAATATATTTAAGTGACATAAATTAGATGCATAGACATGTATTATTTAGACCAGTGTTTCCCAATTCCAGTCCTCAAGGCCCCCTGCCCTGCATGTTTTAGGTGCTTCCCTTCCGCCACACACCTTTAAATTTCCCTACACCTAGTCACAATCCAAAACGACAAAATTTCAAAACTACACACCACAAGTGTGTTCAATTAAATAATTCACACAGTCATAAGTAGTGCTGGGTTAAGTGGACTTACTAGACAACCACCTTTTGTTTTTTGGAAACAACCTGTCATCCATTTTCCTTATTGACTGTAAAATGACATGGACACTGATTTTTCATTTTGCCTGAAATAATAATCTGCTTGGTTGGCTGCTTTAGATGCTCTGCTGTGTGAGAATGTGAGAATGTGAGAACTGCTGAGTAGGTAGCAATGAACACTTCTGATCAAATTTATCAATACAGATTGAAGTGTTTCTATACAGTGACATATGGAATATAATTGAATTCCAAATGCCACAACTAAACCCAACAGTGATTACATCACATACATTACTACAAATATGTATAATCAAAAAAGTAAGGACATTATGAGCTTCAACATCTCCAACAACAAAAAATAAATAAATACTAAATAGATGAATTTGTCTTCGTGGGTGATGATTAGGTTAACTTTTTTCTTTTATCTGCTGTAATTTCAACTTTTCACCTTACGCACTTTCTTTTTTTCTATTTATAGAAGCCACAACTGGATTGGCATTTTGTTTAGCTGTTACACTTTCCTGGAAGCATTGGCTGAGCAACTGCTGCCAACAACTTAATGTTCTCCTTCTATAAATGACACACTTGGCCCTGCCTTTCAGTGTGAAACCCTGACTCTTTCCTAGAATTAGCTATTGGCTGAGCTTTTGCTATGACTAAGTGTATGTGGTCTCTTCTTTCTTATAGACTTGAAAACTGGCTCAGAGCTTCTCTGCTTAGTTTGGTTTCTCTCATAGAAGAAGCCACTAAGAGAGCTACTATTGCTATTCACATTTCACTTTTCTTTAACATAGGAAGGACACATAGGTCAGTGGTTGTGTGTTTTTTGGGTGTGTTTACTGTCTTCTCAAACTTCAAGCGACTTGTGGCAGATGAGTGCTCACACTGAATGAAGTTCTGC
This sequence comes from Brachyrhaphis roseni, assembly GCA_903066815.1. Taxonomy (NCBI): domain Eukaryota; kingdom Metazoa; phylum Chordata; class Actinopteri; order Cyprinodontiformes; family Poeciliidae; genus Brachyrhaphis; species Brachyrhaphis roseni. The sequence continues at coordinate 12,159 of CAEFZY010066870.1, forward strand.
AGGAGGTTTCTTCCTGCTAAAGGCGAGTTTCCCTTTCCACTGCCACTGCATGACTGTTTATTATAATGGATTTTCACCAGTTAAATTCCTGACGTTAATGGTTGACAATAACGTTTTGTCTGTGACGAGGCTGCAAGTACAAAAATCCCAATATTGCGAGTTATTTAACTAAATTTTAAGTGTTTAATGGTACCTTATGCTTTAAGGGTTTAAAGCACGCTTAAAGCATATGGGTGCTTTAAAGGCATCCTTATGCCTTTCGATCATAAGGGTGTCCATATGATTAAAAGGCATATGGGTGTCCATATGTGGGTCTTGGCACATATGGACACCCTTATGCTTGAACACAGTACTTGTTATGGACATCCATGATGAGCAGAGAGGCCAATAACAAAACATCATTTGAGTTCAGATCGGTCATGTTCCTCCCAACAATATTCCTCAACGTCTCACTGTTATTCCCTAAGTAAGCATTAAAGTCCCCCAGCGGAACAAGGGACTTGGAAGGAGTGCTCCAAAAAGGGTGGGATACCTGAACTGCTGTCAGGCACATAAGCAGAAGCACCAGCCATATCCCGTTCCCCTACACAAAGGCGGAGGGAGACTAGTCTCTGGTTCACCAGGGAGATCCCCAATGCACACCCACCAAGATGGGGGGGGAACAAGTTTGCCCACTCCTGCTTGGTGCCTCTCAGCAGGCGCAACTCCAAAGTAATCAACACCTCTCAGGAGACTGCCGTGCATCAAGGTGGGTTGAACTATTTTTAGCCGTAACTTGTAAACCTCACACACCAACTCAGGCTCCTTCCCCACCAGAGAGGTGATATTCCATGTCCCAAGAGCCAGCTTTTCTAGCCAAGGATCAGATTGCCAAAGTTCCTGCCTTTGGCCTCCACACATCCCCCATTGCACCCAACCCTTTGGCCCTTCCCACACGTGGTGACTCCACTTTGGGCTGTGCCCAGCCAGGCTCAATGGGTGAAAGCTGGGACACCAGGTACTCACCAGCGTGCCCCATCTCCAGGTTTGGCTCCAGAGTGAGGCCCTGGTGACCCACTTCGGGGTAAGGGAACATTGTTTCGTTTGTAATTACTCATCATAAGATTTTTTTGGGCTGCACTTTGATCCCTCACCTGTTTGCCTTGGGTGACCCTACCAGAGGCATGCAGCTCTAGACCGCATAGTTCCAGGGATCATTGGGGCACTTAAACCCTTCCACCATGGCATGGCTGCAGCCTAGAGAGGGGTATTGGAGCAAATTGTATCTTTTCATTTTGGTTACATTTTAAAAACTTGCTTAAAATATGTTTAACAGATGGACATATGAAGAAAACGAAGCTTGAGCATGCATTCCCTCTCCTACATTTAAAATTGCAATGAGGGGGTAACTTTGGAGATATGACTAACTTTATAAGCATATTTCTATCCACTAAGCTTTTTTCCTGGCTGTAGTTAACCTTTATTACATATCTGTAATATTTAATAGTGTTACTGGGAATTTATGTTCCTAAAATGTATTTAATTCAAGACAGTGCTTTTTACAGGTTTCTACCAGTAAAATACTTTAGATTGTACTCTGGGGGACCTGGAAGAAATATTTAATTTTATTTCACTTATGTGCGACTGTTTTCTTGTTACTTTCTATTTTGTCTACAAATAACTAACAAATCAGATAAGGATTATAAGATCTCAAGTGTTCCTCTTACAAGGAATTTTGATATTTGGTCATAAAAGTTTTAAGGCCATATTAAAACAGCTTTGTGAAAAGATTTTCTTCAAGATCTGTTCTACAAGATCCATTAAGCTGAAGCCAGTAATAACACTTGCAATACCTG
>CAEFZY010066873.1:0-84191 GCA_903066815.1 Brachyrhaphis roseni
TATATATATATATGTATATATATCAATTACAGAATATGTAATTCAGGAGTTTGATTAGAAATGCAAGCAAAATTATATTTGTGTTCCAAAGGAGGATACGGTAATCACTTGTGATCTTTAATGCTGAAACAACAAACATGACCTACTGGTAGAATAAAGGGGCTGTTACAGTAATTTTAAACTAATATTATCAAAAAACCCCCCCAAAAAAACCAGAAAAATCTATTGAACAGATCCAGGTTTCACAACAATCTCCGTTTTGATTTTTAATTTTCTTTTCGTGTGTGATTATGCTGTCACAGCTCTTCACAAGTTTGAATTTAAAGGCATAGCATCACCAGAATGTTGCCTTTTCAAACACTTTATCCGAATTTTTAACCAACAAACATTATGTGGTTATTTGAATTTTCTAACAGTGCTCTTTTAACTTAAACTGTTTAGATAAACACCTCAAACTACTTAGCAAACATAAAGAAAAAGCTTATCACCCTGGAATCGTTTAAAGACAGAAAAATGCAACCAGCCTCCTGCTAAAAGATGATGCAGCTTGGAAGTAAACGATAACAGATGTTACTGGCACCCAATTTTTCCACCAATACCACCAACTGTGTTATGCTCTCTTGTAGAGTTTTTGTTTCTAAAACTTGGCTGTACTAATATATCAACCCCCCAAACTATAAAAACAAGAAAGGCCGCGACAGCTTCTTAGCTTTAGCCTCGCTAGCTGTGGAAGCTAACAGCTAGCAGGCATGCTAACATCTCAGTTCGTGTAGCACTGCTTATGCAGGTCAAACAACTCTCTGTAGTTAGTATCTAAACCCAGCAGCTAAAACAAACGACTCAGTATTTACATGATGTAATAAGCTTATGGATAGAAAGTGTGCCGACCCGTTTGGGGGTTTAGCCAACAGTTCTGGTTAAGAACCTTTCCTTCCAACCTTACCCCCTCTGGTGCGGACTCCGTGGGGCTGACAGAGCCGACAGCATGCAAAAACAACCCCATCTTTAGAGCCGAACATACGTATCTCATTCCTCCAAGAACCGGCCGCGAGAGGTAAACGTCTATTGTCCACAAACAGCGTCCCCTGACTGTGTCTTCTACTTATGTCTCGGCTCGAGCTGCGCTCAGAGGCCGCCGTATGCGCCGCCTCCTCTGGGACATGGCAACGAGAATCCGGGCCGGGAGCAACTGGTTGCTTTCGGAGCGCCGCTGCCTGATACCGCTGTTACACAAGACATCCCCTTCCCGAGCGAGACAGACACTCTGCTCCGGCCATTTGGGTGTGGCGTGGTCACTAGTGATGTGTAAATCCTGAACGAATTGTTTAAAACTGAATAACTTGGTGAGTGTTTGGTAACTGTAAGCATCCTCTATGTAACTCATCCCGTCAGTGAACGAACCAGGCCATTCTGACGCTGTTGTCCTTCAGGAAGAATTAATGAAAAGCATAAAGTGGATATAAACACTTTGGAAGGTGGCCTCAGAATTTTTGGAAATAAAAGATTTGACCCTGGTTCCAAACTTGACGTGATCTTAAAGGGCCAGCATTATGTATTTTCTAGCCACATGGCGCCATTATATATAGTCAAGAAGCCTTAAGTTGCTATAAAAAAAATTAGGCCTTGAAATTGGGCCTCTATGTCTTTAAAAATGCCTGCTCTTTCGGAAAGCCACCCTTTAACAGCGTTTTTACCAGTTCTGCACTGAGAAGTAGCTTGTACAATGAGCTCAGCTAGCAGTTTCACCAGGTGTTTGCCATCTGCTGCTAGCTAGTCTGAAGGAGCTGAGTGGGGACATTACAGGGGAGGCGTGCTATGTGAGGCAGAAGCTTGGAAGGTGTACTCTGTCAGTGTCTTCAAGAGGTTAGTGAGGTGATGGTTCAGGAATAAGACTCTTCAGGCTGGACTTTGGTTGAAAAGGGCAAAGATTTTATTACAAACTGCAGCCTAAGTCAACACAACCAAATTACAAGGAAATCGGCCCAAGGTAGTGCTGGAGACAGCGGGGGACCTAGAGTGGGTTGGAGGCACACTGTTATTGGATCCCCAAGTACCACCCCAGATGATTAACATAACACAGCACTGGACCATTCCTGAACAGTAGTTAGTGCTATGTAGCACAAAGATGTTCTAGTTTACCACATCATGGGTTGTCTTAATTACACTAATTAGTGTTGACATTAGTGTAATGTCAATTTAACAGATTTTCTTTTGTTACAGGACAGATGTCCAGACCGTATTAAAAAATAATGGCCAGAAAAGTTGACATGAATGTCCAATAAGGAACCAAATAAATGTGTGCAGGGAAGGTGAATCTGGATAATTTCCCATATGAAAAAAAGAAGAGCATAGTGGGAGACCGCAACTTCCGAAGAACCTACATTTATGCCCTTACCTCAACATTTCTCTCCAGAGGATATTTGTACGAGCAAAACTGACAAAGGCTCCAACAGGTGATCATTACCTTCGCAAGCTAAAAATAAATACCGTGCTGAGACAGGCAGAGCTGGAAGCTCTTCGAAATGCTAATGGAGCTATACTACCACCAGTACTGAATATGAAACAACCGATCTGACCGACTCTAAACAGTTGTTAGAAGTACTTACAGGATCACACAGTCTGACAAGAAGTATGTATCATTCATTGTTTAATTTATGAAGCTGAAGGTTGCAACAAGAGCGAAACACCAGCTCCTACAGCCAATTCTGTCCTCTTCATCTGTTTATCATCATTTTCATTACCTCTTGTGATTTCTACATTCCCATGGATTTTAACGTGCTCCGGTTCAAATTAAAAAGGCTTAATGACGATAGTCCTCGCTGGTTTGGCTGGACGGAGCTAGTGCAGTTGGACCTATAGACGTCATTTACCCAAAATGCATTGCAGCGTGAACAACATGGTGACGTTTGTGTGACAATATTTTATTAAAATTTCTAAAAACTAAACAACCTGCAGTATTGTTACAGTATTACTGTATTGTTTTTATATCTAAAATAAATATTTCTCAAATAAGGCCTATTATTACAACTAATTGTTTAAGAAATAAAATACAAAAATTAACTGCTAGATAATGCTGAAACCACAAAGAGAATACTCTTGACTTTAATGACAATGTTGTCATTAATGTTTCACAACTAACTGGAGCTGTAATTTTTTGGTCATGTTTGAGTATTCATAGCTAAACATTTTTTCCTTTTGTATGGATTCTCATGTGTGTGTTTAAATTTGATTTTTGGTTAAATCTTTGCCCACAGAGATCACAACAGAAAGGTTTCTGTCCAGTGTGGATTCTCATGTGCGTGTTTAAATGTGATTTTCGGCTAAATTTTTGTCCACAGAGATCACAATAGAAAGGTTTCTGTCCTGTGTGGCTTCTCGTGTGTGTTATTAAATTTGATTTTGCGGCAAAATTTTGTCCACATATATCACAACAGAAAGGTTTCTGTCCTGTGTGGATTCTCATGTGTATGTTTAAATTTGATTTCTCACCAAATTTGTGTCCACATAAATCACAACCAAAAGGTTTCTCTCCAGTGTGGTTTCTCATGTGTCTGCTTAAATGTGATTTCTGGCTAAATCTTTGTCCACAAAAGTCACAACAAAAAGGTTTCTGTCCAGTGTGGTTTCTCATGTGCCTGATTAAATGTGATTTTTGGCTAAATTTTTGTTCACAAAAATCACAGCAGAAAGGTTTCTGTCCTGTGTGGTTTCTCGTGTGTCTGTTTAAAGTTGATTTTTGGTTAAATCTTTGTCCACAAAGATCACAACAGAAAGGTTTCTGCCCTGTATGGATTCTCTCATGCGTGCTTAAAGTGTATTTACCAGAAAATGTTTTACCACAGTATTCACAGCTCAGCTTCACTCCTGTCTGGATTTTACTTTTTGAGTCCACATTTTTCTTCTCTGTAAAACATTTATTGCCCACGGTGGTTGAAGATCCCATTTCTGAATGTGTCATATCTTTCTGAAGAGAGCAAGAGTGAACAAATTGTTCAGGAAACTCAGAAGAGTTAAAAGGTTTGTCAATGTTTCCATCTGATTCTGGAGCTCTTCTCTCCTTCCAGTCATTGTCCAAGTTCTCAGTTTTCAGACCTGAATCTAACTCAGAAGTAGACTCGTTTACATCATCGTCGTCTTCATCCTTCTCAGTATCTTCAGTCTTTAAGGAAAGAGAACCATCTCTACAGTTTTCTATTTTGATGGATTTCCCCCGATCAATTTCTTTCGGAAGATCTCTGTCTTTAATTTCGTCTTTATAAAGATTCTGAGAGAGCAGAATGGACTGTTTATCATCCTCACTCTTTATCGGAGTAGCAGAGACTGGAAACCTGATGGCATCAATATCCTCCTTCCCCTTAAGCTGCTCTGCCCCCAGACTGATGCAGACTTCTTCCTGCTCCTCCTTTATCTGCTGGGGTTTTGGGTCAAGCAGCTCAGCAACAGATCTGTGGTCTTCAGGAGTTTCTTCTTTAACCATCAGCATCTGCTTAACATCTGCAGCGAACATGGAAACACATTATGCATATTAGAAAGTATTTGGGCTGCAGCTTGGACAGAACTACTTTTAATAAAGTTATATTTCGATTATTTGGTTAAATTTAATTAAAACATTTTCTTATCATTTATATTGCAGGAAGGTTTCTGTCTATTTATGTGAACATCTTTTCACCCATTCTCAACATGATGAAAACATTTCTGCCTCTTTTTGTCTCAATAACTCCTGTACAGAATTGTTATCAGTGACACAAAATTTATATTTAAACTAGTTTCCATGTGGGAAAAAAACAGGTTTTAAAAAGGGGAAAATGAGTAAACACCAGCCTCAACCCCAAAAATCTAATCACAGACCCATTGTGAATCTTCCATTTATTTTAGGAAATTTAGTATCAGAAATCACTTTGTATGAACATATTGATGTAATTCTGATATATTTTGCGATGATTTATAGCTTGTTAAACTGAGCACACATTGTTTAATTCCTGGTTCAATAAACTGGTCCTGACTAGACACCAACACAAACATTTGATGCTCCTACCAGTTCATCTGTAATCTGAGCAGATTCTGCTCTGTCATTCATCTACGCAGAACAGCAATACAACACAATTCTACACATTTTCGTGTTGGTAGATAAACAGACTAATTTCAAGTCAACAAAACTACAAGACCATGTCTGGCTCTGTGGTTTGGTCCTTTTGCCGAATTTCAAACTGATCCGATGAGTTTAAAAGTCTTTTTTTAAATATAAAAAACATCTTTTTTTTTTGTGCAGCAGCATAAACAAAAACACTGCTAAACTAGCCGAAAGAGATTTTAACACTTAAATCGGTTTCCAAACCCTACTTACCACTCACAATATGGCGGACGTCGCCCGTCTAAAATGTCTACTGACTAAATTTGAGCCTTAAGTAACTGATCCATTAGTCGTCTTAAAATGTTCCTCAACTGCAACTGTCATGAAAACATACAAACCTAATCCGTCTAGCAGAACCTTCTGGTTGAAACCAGACTCCATGACGTGTCGCAGGTTATTTTCTTTGTCCCTTTTTAGCTTCTTCAGAAATGTCTCCGACAGCAGCTCACTGCCACCATTTGAGCTGCTGCCTCTCCGTCTTTGTTGTAACCTCTTCTTATGATGCTCTTTTAGCAAAAACTGAACTGATAAAGTTCAGTTTTCATCCAAATTCAGAGAAGCACGTTGTTCTTCCTCAAATTCATACACTGTCTTCTTCTTCTTTAGTTTTTAACGGGAGCTAGCACCCATCAATGTTGCACTACTGCCATCTATTGGATTTTACTACTTATCGCCTTTCCTCAAATTCTCCTGTATTTTTTAAAAACACAAAAATCTTTCCGTTCATTACTATTTATCGGAACAATATAGAACTCCATACAACAATCATATTTTCACATTTCAAATCTTTATTAAAACCTATTTCCACAATCAATAATCTTCTTTGACCTTCATATTTTCTGTAACTAATAAAAACGTGTTCTATCATTTCTGTGGTATTACACCAATAAACCAGCAAGACGTCCCCCATTCAAAAATCTATGCGCAGTTCTTATTGTATTTAGAATTATCTCATCCCCCTTGTTTATTCCTCTAATTCTTATAACATCAACTGTATTTTGTGTCCTATACAGCAAATGTTTTCTACTTATTTTATTATCCCATCTCATTTTCCATAACTTCTTATTTTCTTCCCAAACTATCCTTTTGCCTTTGATTTTAGATAATTTTATTGTCATATCAATAACTCCTTTGGTAACCGCTTCCTTATCCAACTTATCTGCTCTTTTGTTACCCAAAATACCCTAGTATATATATAAAAAATTACACTTCTTCACCTCCTCCGAGCTCCTATTCTGCAGAAATTCACCTTTCTCAGTCAAAAACAACCAATCAGAACCAGGAGGAGTCAAGTCAAGTTCGTGTATGTGCTGCTAAATGTGCTAATGGCAGAAAAATAACTTACCAGTCCAGGAAAGTTGTTTATCCACCGCTATCATTAGCTATGCTAACTAGCTTGAGCAGTTATTACCAGAGAGCAAGGGAGAGGGTGTGGGCAGCGCACACAAGCATGACTAACAGCACTAAGACCCTCCTCCTGGCCATGTGTGGTTGTTTCTAACCTAGCGGTGTATTTCCGCAAATGGCAGAAGGACCACAGGGTGGAGGCAGAGGAGCTTGTCTTTTCAGATTATTTCTTATCTGTCACAACAGAAGCTGCAGTTTTAACAAATATGTAAAAAAAAAATATATATATATTTTTTTATGAAAGGTACATACTGCATCTTTTATGCAAAAAAAACATCTAAACGTCAAGGGAAAAAAATAACATATCTTTGAGGGCCAAAGTACTATTTCAGCTATTTTTATGAGCCAACAGAGAATTTGATCTCATGTTCAACTTCAGATGCAAGGAATAGCCGGTCTTTGCTGAGGTCTCTGAAACATGTCTCATCTCTGGAAGGAAGGGAGCTGCTGCAGCGTACCATGACATTGAGTACAGAACTAAAGAAGTGTTGGAGATGTAAGTGTATTTATCGTAATTTCTTGTCAGGAGAAGTTTGGAAGTTGAATAAGTATCTGGATATTTTCAGCCTTTATTTTCCTTCACATCCCCAGTTTTATCCATACATGTTGGTGAAAACATTGGCAGCCAGTGTTTAAATAAATACAGTCCCCATTTTCCAAAGATTCCTTGAGACAAGAGATTCATTTGCAGTGAAGCTCCACAGATCAACAAAGCAAACCTCATTATAATAAGCTTTAGTCTGAAACCAGGCTTTTTATTTTGCAAAATAAATTAGCTAGTGAAATACTTCCATGATTTTATTTTATTTTAAATATCAATAAACAGTGTGTTTGCATAATTCCTGATTTACCATTCATAAATACATGTCAAGCTCTCTTTCTCTAAAAGAAAAAGTTTTTTGGGAGATCATCACCAGTCCCTTTCTTGAGGTGGTCTGTACGGTATCCCTAGAAGTCTAAAAACATCTTTCTCCGTCACCGTGGGAAGTGGGTTGCCACCGTGCATCTTCAAGCTGCCTTGACGCACCACGTCTTTGTTTAGAGAGTGCTCCGATAAGCTCATATTTTTTGTCTTTGCCAGCGCTCTCATCGAGCGGTTGAAGTGGGCCGAGCCGGTGAAATACATAAGCGAGCAGGCAAACTCCTCGTAAGGCACGACGATGACGTCCAGCCTGCGGTGGCGCTGACCGGGCCCTGGCAAACGGCAAACGCCCATGTATTTCTTCTGCTCTCCGTTGTCTTCGTGGCTCACCAAGTCATCTGTTAGAAACCCTTAGAAATACAGATTGATGTTCTTTTCATTATTATAAATTAAAACAATTAAAAAAAAACCCATGTCTATCAGATAGTATAGGGTTTACCACTGTCATGGAGAATCTGTAAGACTTTACTGAAAACTCCCTTGTGGGACTTGCCATCAGGGTGAGAGATCAGAACATCCACATCTCCGCATGTTGCTTTCCCGCGGCGGTAAGAGCCGCACGCCATTACCATGAGGTCGGCATCGACGGCATGTGCAGCATTACTCACCTGAAAAGGGTAAGAACTTATGAGTCATAAAATTTACCTTAGAGCCAAATCACTTGGTGTTGTACTTTATATCTTTACTGATTGTAGCAAGCCCAACTCGCAGTGTCTCGTTGTGAACGTTCTCTTCTGCTGTCCATGTGTTCGCTAGCTGCTCTTTCCAATACAACTGGAGGTTGTATTACAGCTTTGCTCTTGGTTTGTTTTCACATCTTTGTTTATTTCCCTCACCCATAATTTCATATTTATTTGTCGAGCTAAAGTATTTGGTGTATAATTTTGTATAATGTTTGTATTTTCACTGCGTTCAGCTAAGCAACTAGATTCTATTTCAGGGCTATAAGTTGCTAAACACATCGACATGATAAAAGGAACAAAGATATTTCAGCCAGAGTACTAAATGCTTGCAGTATTACAAATGAATACACATTACCACTTTCTCTATGGCTGCCGCCTCTTCTCTAGGCATTCGGTCTAGAAGGTCATCGTAGTGCTTCAGTCCTATTTTTTGAGTGATGGTCAGGTGGGCTTTGGTTCGGATGTCGTCCAGGCTGCGAAAGCCCTGCAAGACAAATCAGGAGATTCAGAGATTATGCTTTTTTTCTCTAAAAATATTTTACCTTTAAACAAAAGGTAAAAGAAGTAAAAGAAAAAAAATACAAAAATTATATTTATAATAGGTTTCAGTAGTAGTTTAATGACATTCAATAACATAACATTAAAAACAAACATTACAAAGATCAATTTTGGATATGCCACAATACGCAGGCAAGAAACTGGGACTTGGTCAAAACACGTAGATAATGACTTAATGCAATCAGTTTCCCTAGATAGAAAACTTTATAAACAACTTGATTAATAAACTGAAGTCGATGCATTAGTTGAGCTTTAATCACCTGAACACAATGTATGACATCATAGATTTTAAATATGACTTTAATAGGCTAAGGTGCTACAGCCCAGGATCTCTGTAGTACTGATAATGTTTTTGTTTTTACCTGTTGGTACCAAAGTTGTGCTGTTTTCGCTCCTGCTCCCCAAATGTTGGTGAAAAGCTCCAAGACAGGCACGGCCTCTCCAATGTGATCGAGCTTCCTCAGGTGGCCACTCTCCATAATTTCTTCTATTTTATCCGCCATGCGTTTTCCTATTCCTGGAATCTGACAAGCTTCCTAACACCAGACGTGTAAAAGGGGGAGAAAAAATAATGAATCCCCCTCAAACCTTTTTACATTGCAACCATATACATCAGTGTTATTTATTGACATTATGATTGATCAATAAAAAACAGGTTTGGGGTGTGCATGTCTATTCAGCTCATTTGAATTTGGCACATCCAAATAAAATCCCAGCATAATAATTTGCCTTCAGAAGTTACCAGATATGTAAATTGAGGATTACACCTTTGTGTAATTTAAAGAATGTATTTTCCAGGAACATAGTGCCATTTTATAGTATAATCAAGTAACTATGTTGCTTTCTGCAAAACTACTGAAACACCAAGCGCCTTTAAATCTGGACTAAAAACCCAACTGGTTAGAGATGCCTTTAAGACATAATCAATTAAGAACTTAACAATGACACTTGATTAAATGTAATGTTTCGATTGTTGATTCTGTGTCGCATGACTGAGTTTTTTTGCGTTTTTATGATGTAAAGCACTTTGAAATGGCTTGTTGCTGAAATGTGCTATATATGTACAAGTTGATTGATTGATAAAAATGGTGCATATATCAAAGATGACTAAAAAGAAATTTGACTTTGTAATTTATAGTCTTGAAGTTGGGACTGTGTCTCTTCAAGAAGCTCCTACTTGTTCCAAAACTATGCCTTCATCTCAACAGTGATCCTCCATTATTCCATTTACACTAAGAAATAGTTTGTATGATGAGCTCAGCAGATGCACAGTTCCACCAGGTGTTTGCTAACTGCTGCTGCCACTAGTCTGAAGGAGCAACGGCATCATGAAGACCAGGGACCCTAAAGTGAAACATGGTGCTGGCTGCATCATGCTGTGGGAACAAGAAAGATGGATGTTGCTAAAAACAGGGCAATCCTGAAAGAAAATACTTTGAGAAGCAGGTAGAGATTCACCTTCCGGAAAGGCAATGACCCCAAACATATAGCTAGAGATAAAATTCACCAGTTGAAATCATATATTTGTGTTAAAAGTCAATTATACAAAACCAGCTAATAAAGGTTTCTATAGGCTACCTGATATGATGTGATGGGCTTGTGGAAGCTCTTCAGTGCGTTGATAGCCTTGGAGTAGCCCAGTGCTCTCCACTTGTCTCCTTGGTGTGTGTAGGCCTTGGCCAACACTTCCAGCTTGTCTGTGATGTGTTTGTTGAAGTTGTTACTTTTGCACTGAGAAGACTGAGCACAGACCCACTTTCCTGAAACGGGTTTCTGAGCTGCATCTGCAGCGGAGTTTGTGCTGGAGTCGGGAGTCTCCTCTTTAGGGTGCCGTCCGGTGATGAGGGCTTCCAGGTCGCTCTGAGAGACGCCATCTTCTTCACGGTTAGCTTCTTCTTTGGCCTTTGGGATTGTCTGGAAGCAGAAGCAACGTAAAATGTGAATGATGATGCAACATGAATTGCCTTCTTCAGTTCAGAGTCTAAGCATAGTTGTCGACAGAAGTAAATATGTAGCTGATACATGGAAACTTACTATGTCTAGAGTCTCCTCTTGCTTGGTAAGATGACTTTCTGGCTCTGTGGTTGTTTCAGCAGGATGTTCAGTATTTTCTGATTGTTTGTCTTGTGTACTTTCATGCTTCGATTCCGAGTCTCTTTGTGAAATCACACAAAAAATGTTGTTAAGACTGATAATTGAGTTGCTTTTCTCTTAAATTAATTGTCAAAAGAATGTGTAAAAGGCCAATATGGACTCTATCACAAAATGACCCAAACCCCCCCCCCAAAAAACTTTTACTTCTTTTTTTTTTGTGGAAAACTTTATGGCTGTGCATGGCACAGTATTTACAGCAGCACAAACAAAAATATTGTTCTTAAATAAACATTCCCACTTGAATTGGGCTAATTCAGGACACCACTTACTTAAAGAACTGTGATTTAAACTGAACATAGGAAGTATATTTAATCAAACGTCTAATTTACTGATATTTATTGACGTTCCCGTGGAACAAACAATAAATTTTCCATGACCGATACAATACATTATAGATGCCCACCCCTAATGTGTAAGTGATCATGTGGAAACTGATAAAATATGACAGAAATAAAAGTGGCAATAGTTTCAAGACATTATTGAAACTATGTTCTAGAATAAAGAATAATTAGACGACAAACCTTTTGGGTGACAGAAGGCTGTAGTTTTCCTCATCCAGGACTTTCTTCTCACTAATACATAAGCTTAACCATGTGCATTTCACCAGATGAGCATCAGATGGCAGACGATCCACCTTCATGAGGCGCAGAGCCCTGTCACTGTCCATGGTGTCATCAACAACAACATGAGTGACGGAGGGGGACAACGAACTCTGGATTTGCCCTCCATTCTGCTGGATTTGCCTGTGGAAGATCTGGCATCTGGCATTTCCGATTCCAGCAGGTAGAAGGTACACTGTGACGCCGTTGAAGAAGTCTCCTGAAGCAGGAAAGCAAAAAATAAGCAGTAGCAGCATGCTTAACAGATTCTGAAGGGTAGTGAGGATTTGTTTCTCTTGATAATTTGCTTCGTACAACACCCATAGATATTCATATCCCTTAAACTTTTTCCTATTTTATTAGATGACAACAGGCAATGTATTTTTTTTACAAACTTCTATGTGATAGATCAAAACAAAGTAGTGCATAATTTTGAAGTGAAAGAAAACTGTGAAATATATAGGAGGAAACCTATTTTCCATCTGCTTTGCAATAATGTCCTACTGTTTTTTTCCCACAAAATCCCATTATTAAACATGGAAGTTTGTGGTTGCAACTTGGGAAAGAATTTGTAGAAAAGGGGAATAAATATCTTTACCCAACACTGTACCAATTATGTTTTTCAAACTGCCTGTGTCAAACTACATCTCACAAAGACAAAAATAGCAACCTGTGACATCATGTTCCTCTGCTTTCTTCTTGAGGGGAGGCACGTCATTCCCCTGCAACACTTTAGTCCGTTTAACTTTGGGGAAGGCTTTCATGATCCCGTGTCGAGGCTCCATCCTGGTTGTTGGAGCGAGGAGCCACCGCCCTGTTGCGTAAAGCAGTTTAAAACACAGCAGTATGGAGCTCTGCAGCATACACTGTTTATCAGTATAGATTACCAGAAGAAGTGCTTAATGTGAATCATCTGTAATCATAAAAAAAGCGCCTGGATTAACTGTCACCAGTGAGAAAAAAAATAAAGATGACTTCAAATCCCTGCACATTATCTCCATGTAGCATAGCTCTATAAAATTAAAACCGTGTGATTTTGCATTCTAAATAAAATGTATTATGATTATTACTTTTGAGCATTATGTAAATACAAAGTGTATATATTATTTAAAGTAAGTCCATAGGTTAGCTGGAATGCTAAATTACAAACAATCGCTCTTTAGTCTAATATTTAACCTTTCTCTTAAAGATGAAATAGAGCTTCAAGATATAGGAATCTGCAACATGGAGTAGCACTTGAGTAAACATAGCTTGTACGATTACATCAACTCTTGCAGCAGAACTATAAATACCTCCTACAGCCCCATTTAAAGTTTTTACTGTGATATTTAATCTGGACTTCACATCACTAACATTTCCAAAAGGTTAACAAAATTACACCTTTGCTAGTCTAAAACCAGCTTACCCACTAGTTTTAGCTGCTTAGATCAACTACCACTACTTGTGTTGTGCTAGTAGCAAGCTAGCTGTAATTTACTTTGACGTTAAACGTATAAACGTGTGTGTGTGTTTAATAAATCCGTTTCGATTTTGAGCCCAGGTTTGACAACGTAGAGAAAACTGCTGAGCTTAAAAGTGAAATCTCAAACTTAAAACCTCAGTTCTTACCCCACTTCTACTCCAACCATCAACACGGTGACGATGACAGAGGAAGTAAAACGTGCAATTTAAATGTTTCACTTCCGGGTGTGATGCGACTGTTACGTTAAGCCCAGAGTGTGTCTTTGTTTCATTTTCAGAATTTATATTGTAAATAATTACATTGTGTACCTTTATTTGTTTGTTAACTTGTTTATTGAATTAATTATTTTTAACCATGCTGTGTAAAACGAGAGTTAACTTTTTTTGTGTGTACGTCACCAGGTTGCTGGGGTTACAAGTTGAATACGGAAGTGGCCCTCATGGAAACATGGCCGTGCAAAACTGGATCGACGTCCTGAAATCTTCGCAGAAAACGGCCTTGATACAGGACGGTAAGCATTGCATAACATGTTATCACCAGAATTTCTTTTGTCTTGTAGACACTATGAGTTCATTTCTGTAGTGGAAGCTGGTAGCTACCTGTGTAGTTCGTGTTACTAGGCAACGAACTCGTTTTCCAACTGAGCGGAAGCCGCACATACTTAACAATAAAGAATGAGGTTTTACATGCCAATAGTAAATAATACACACAAACTAGCATACGTTTGTTATCAGTGTAGATTAACTGGAAGCATCTCAAAATGAATATATCTCAACGCCATTTTTACTTATCACGTATGAAATCCGTTATTAGTCTGTCAAAACTGTACTAAAACATATTGTTGAAATGGAAAGTGTAAAGATGCACAGAAATATTCTACACAATTTTCATATCACACAACAGAAACGCAGTTTTAACACAGAAATGTTGTGTTATGGTCTACACAAGTACAACTGATGTGACAGTTGCCTATCAGGCAGTCATTGGTTAGTATTTGGTTCAATATTTTTCAGAGTTAATAAAAGGGGGGAAAAAACGAAAAAGGAAAAAATTAAAAAAGAAAAACAAAAACCTTTTCTAAAAAAATCCAAATCACAATCTGGCCACAAGAGTGCGGTATAGAGTTGTGTTAAAGACACTACATACCTTCACTGGACAGGTAAACCCAAAATTGTTCATTCCCCTGAAAGATTTAGGTTTAGGACTATTTTCATTCAACCAAGAAGTTTGTTTTTGGTAGAAAATCAGACAGGTATCTATCAGTGGTTAATACAACTAAGAAAAATGGTTAATGAAAAGCAAAATGGAAGAAAAAAAACATATTTAAGAAGCAATCCAACTCTTCAGTAGCTTTTGGTACATTTTCACTGAAAATTTAACAGCAATTACATTTTATTGAAAATTTCCAGCCCTTTAAGATTGGTAAGCCTCCGTCCCATCACCCTAATCTTTATTTTTTCTCCCACAGATTCTCTATCAGATTCAAGTTTGGCTTAGTCATTCCAAAACTTATAATTGTAATTTACATTACTTTCAGTCTTAAGAATCATGTTGGTAAAATTGAGATATTACATTTAATCTAAATCTGCCAGATTAAATGTAACGTGAATAATTTTGGGCTTTTGTGTATAATTGCATGTAAACGTTTGTTGGTATTTTTAGAATAAACCCGGATTTATAATTATTTGATCATAAATAACAGTCAGTTCATCAGGAATTGCTATTTGATAATAAAAAAATCTAACAATTTTGATTCGTACTGTTTTTATTTTTGTGTACATTGGAATTATTAATGTATTTCTATCTTTGACCTTCAGGGAAAAGGAAGGTCCATTACCTCTTCACAGATGGAAAAGAAATGGCTGAAGAGTACGACTTGAAAACAGATGAACTCATCTGTAAGCAGCGGATTTTCTGCTTGACACATCTGCAGATGAATAACGCATGGTGTCTGTAATATTTCATTATGTTTTACTAAAACACTGCGTGTTACAGCTAGAAAGTGGCGGCAGAAAAGCACTCTGGGAGTTCAGGGTGTTTGGCAGGTAGAAGTCGGGGAGCCAGTAAACGTACCTGCAGCTCTCAACTCCGATGTCATTAAAGAAAACTGCTCCAATGTGGGTTCTTTTATTGTTTATGGATCCAATACATTTAAAGCATTACTTCTTTAAAATCAATGCGTTTTTGTTTTTTTTTTATTCTACTTTGTATCTTTAGCCGGTGTTTATACGCAAAGACACAAAGACCAGCTTTCAGTGGCGAATCCGTAACCTTCCCTATGCCAAGGATGTGTTCAGTGTTTCCATGGAGCCCTCTGAGAGATGCATCATCATAAAGACCACAAATAAAAAGTACATTTGCTCAAAACCAATGGCATTTTCCTGAGCACCTTCTTGTTCTTGTAAAGTGTGCTTACTGGATTCAGTTCTTATGTCTTAAATATAGGTGGCACTGTTTGCAATACATTCGTTAGTTCTACGGCTACATTATGCCATCTTCTTCATGTCTTCCCAGGTATTACAAGAAGTTCAGTGTTCCTGATCTGGATCGAAGCCAGCTGCCGCTTGATGGCTCTGCACTCAGTTATACACATGCCAACAACACTTTAATAGTCAGTGTAAGTCACACACACTCTAATGATTATATGTTTTTTTCTCTAATGTTGACCATTTTAGAAATTAAAAAAAAGAGATGATTTAATGCTGAGTGCTAGATGTGTTTTGATATGAAAGCCTCCATCATAGGTCTCTCCAGAATTTTTTTTTTTTATCAGTACCAAAAAAAATGTTTTTCATTGTGTCTCCTTCTGTTCCTTTGACAATTAAAAATTGCATTCTCATCTAAAAAAAAAAAAAAAAAGTATATATATACCAAAGTAATTCTAGGTTGACCGTTTCCTTTCTTCACTCTTGTCCAGTACCAGAAACCCAAAGAGATTTTAACCCTGGAGCAGGAGCTGCTGAAGGAAGTGAAGAAACTGAAGGGGACCGGTGAAGGGGACGTCGACTGTACAACCCAGTGAATTCTGAGTATGATGAAAAGAAAATGATAGAGGGCTTCATTTCAGGCAGCGCCTCAGATTGTCATATCCCTCCTCACTCGCAAGCTTGTTTTTAAGCTTTTTGTTTGGATTCTCAGTGCCTTGTCTCTGGGCTAGTGCTTTCAATTTTGATGGTTAATTATTCAATCTGATGTAGACAGTATTAATAAACAAAACACACAGACATGAATTTTCTAAAACCTTGATTTAAGAGATTTGCAAGTTCATTTCTTTTCTTAGTTCCCTAAAGATGTATTTATTGTTTTACTGCACTTCATTTAAAGGTGTTTTCTTTTTTCCGGCGGGGGGTGGTAGGAGGGTCACATAACCTACCACTCTGCTTTCACTGATGTCCTTGTAAACCACTCCGGACACACAATGCTTTATGCTTGCTCGTTCAGAGGTCACGGTTACGACGACGTCTCATTTGTGTTAAATGAATTCCCTCATGTTGTTTGCACGCTGTTGGCCACCCTGAACGCCATCACAAAACCTTGTTTCACCGTTTCCTGTTAAAATACACGTCGGTTGAAATGCTGCAAAAGCTGTAAACAGATTCAACTTTAGAAATAAATTCAAATCGGTGAAATTATATTTCCAGTTGCCTTGCACTGCCCTTTTGATAAAATAAATATAAAATATTTTTTTTATCTCTTTCTTTAAAAAAAAACAAAACAGTACAATAGAAAAAAAATGACAAATTGTTATTTTTCCCACTGCATATTAAAGAAACACAATCAGCTCGACTGAAGGTGCTTAAACAGTGGATATAAAAAAAAGCGGTAGTGCTGTTTAAATAAGACAATGGCACTTAAATATAGATTGTTTCAACCTTGTGATTCCTTGCATTTTTCACCGCTTGTCCAAACCCAGAAAGCAAGTGCAAAAAGCAGAGACAAAACCACAGGTCCTCTCTCACCATTGTGCTTTGTCTTCTTCCAGATGGAAAGGACAGGACACAAGAAAACATTTAAACCAGCCAGTCCTGTTGTTTTGGAAATTCTGTTGGGGGACTTTTTTTTTTTTTTTTTTCTTTGTCAAACCGTGAAGTGACAAAACAGCATTTGATCACATTTCATCAGGGAATGGTCCAGCTTTTTTTTTTCTTTTTTTTTTTTTAAATATTGACTTGAAATAAATAGTTAACACACAGAATACCACTTAAATAGCTTATAGTTTGTGGTTGTAAGTAGACAGAAGGTGGACAAATTCCATAGTCCTGCAGCAGGAGGTACAAACTTAACGAATTTGACATCCAGCTCATGCTTGGTGAGAGAAGCCCAACTCTTCTGTTTAGGGTCTTCCTCTCCCCTGTCATTTGGCCTTTGACGGTCATGCTCAACTGCTTCTGGGAAGAGGGTTTCTTTCTTGCTTCCCTTTCATTCCCGAATGCCTCTTCCCAGCCATTCCCCCTCTTTCAGTTGATGCCACATTTTGCCACACAGGCCCTGGTACTCCCCCCGCCCCTCAGCTTCCTCTCCGCCACCCCTCCCCCTGTGTGACTGGCTTCTTTTTGATAACTGACCCCTCCTCGTGTTATTATTCGAACCCACTATTGTATAACATGCCCTTTTATATGAGGTCCCACAAAGGGCCCATTTGATCAGAGGGTTACGGTGTGCGATCGTGAGAAATGCAACTACATGGTGGTAACCTTTGTTTGAGCCAAAATGGTGGGCTGACCTCATCGCTTTTAATGCATAGCTCAGACCATTCAGGCCCAAGTCTCACTTGCTGAGCACATTGAATTCAGTAGCCTGTCACAGATATTGCCCCTCAGTTATCTAGGTTTTCAGCTTGAAGAAGACGAAGAAAAAAACAAAAAAACCAACTTTTTTTCTTTTTTGGGGGCATGGAGGGGGCTGGTTGGTATGCTAGCTTCTAGTTTCGAAAACAACCACAAGAGAGCACACAAGCAGCTTACGAAACTCTTTAGTGGTTTTAATATACACTCTACAATAAATATATCCATCATTTGATGTAATTTACATTTTTACAGTAAAAATATATCCATATATATAGAAAAACAAAACAGGTTACATAATTCTCCGAGAGAGCACGGCGACTGAGAGATGCTGTAACCACAGATAGCTGCCACGTCTAGCTTCACTTTTTAACATTCTTTTTAACGCTGAGCTGGCTAACGTCTAACTCATCATAAGATTTCTGTTTTTTCTTTTTTTTTTTGAGCTCTCCAGAATGTAAAATGCCCTGATTTAATAGCCAAAGATAGGGGGAAATCTTGCTACAGTCTGTAAATAACTAGCAGATTAGATAGTTTACATAAAACCCAGTAACCAAGAAATACGCAAGAAGTCCAGAAATGAGGCAAATTTAAAAAAAAAAAAAAGAAGAAGTGTGTGGGCACTTGAGTTCACACTATGCTTTCTCTTGAAGTGGTTCTTCTGTGTTGTTCCTCTTCAGTGGTTTCGGTCCTCAGCGTCCCCCAGAGCGCTGGTGGTGGGAATGTTTAGTCCGCCTGCTGAGAGGCTGCACGGGGACGGGCAGAGGGAGGACGTCGAACGGCCTCCTGTCGCTCAGCAAGTGGCCCCTCGGAAGACGCTTCATGAAGTGGGCTTCCCTCTGGTGCTGCTTGGTCTTCGAGGCCTTCCTCGGGCGGCCCTTGCGCGTGAAGGCCATGTACCAGCCCTCGTACTTGGCGTTCTGCAGGGCTGTGTAGTTGTTTTCCAGGACGATCTCGGTGAAGATGCAGTCCTTGCCTCGTCCTTTTCGCTGGGGAAGAAAAAAGCGGAGAGGCTGAGCTTTTTAGGGAGATCTGAAACATCATCTTCTACTTCCACACGTTTTCGCTGGCTGGTTTTATATGTGTCCCAACGACGTGTAAGAGCCACAGTAAAAGAAAAGCATTCAACATGTTGCTTCATTAAGACCAAGGCACCTTGCCAATCAGCTTCCCTCTCTTGTTCATGCATATGTAGTATCCCGTCTTCACCCCTTTGATCCGAACGCGACTCCCAAAGGAATCTGTCTCCACTTCCAGCTTAGCTGCACAGACAAAAACAAGATGACAAGATGAGCGTGATACAAATGAAGCAGATTGTTAAACGATGCTGCTCAGCCCAAGTTGTTAAAACGACATGAATTCCCTCTTTATCTCCCATGATCCAGCAGCCCGCCTTTAACAAGCAGCATCAAGGGCTTCCAAAATCGCATCAAATGACAGTAATTTCACATGGCCTGGCTGATGCCGAGGGCCCGTCAGGCTCTGTGCTCTGTGGGCCAGCTCAGACGGGGATAAAGGACAGTGAGAAATACTGTGGTCAGAGGGACACAACCACAAGTGCGGTGCAGCGGTCTGGGTTTGGGCTGGTTTATGGGAGCTACTCCCACCCGGAGGGTGCAGCCAAAACGAGAAGGGCTGACCTCTCTCTGTGAGCCTGAAGAAGGCTTAAAAAGTACACAAAGGAGAGAAGTGAAGCGAAAGATGCGAACTTTAACCAGTGCTTATAAATTGAGTCATGCATTGACTTGCAAGGCAATGAAAATGACCCATAAAGTAGGAGAGCAGGTGGGAAGATGTGTGGAAGCAGGGCCAGGCCAGGGTTTCTGTTAGACCCTATGTGGAATTTAATAAGGGATCAACCCGCTGTTAAAATCACGCTTAACCTTGCATATTCTTTTGTACCAATTTCAAATATTTTTTTTTCTCTGAACTAGTTGAGCTGGCAGTCAACACTTTGATCCAGACTAAAAAAAAAAAAGTCAAAAAGGAGGGGTCAAGTTTAATTGATCTGATTTTATTGATGAATTACAGATTAAGACTTGTTGTTCAACAAGTACATGATGCAGGAAACCTGACCTCAGATCAGACACAAGCTTTAAAAATAATTCAGTTACATTAGCAGTGTCACATTTATTTTTTACAAGAGGCCTCCCATATGCAGTGCTGTCAAATGACAAGCAAATTATTAATAAACTATTAATGAGCATTAATGGTACATTAGTTAATGTCTTTTTAGTAGGAGAAAATGTCACCAATGTCTTATATTGAGACATCAAATGCTGAGACGTCCTTTAACTGTACTTTCCTGTTACTTTTCACCTTTTCATGATCTACAGTCTCTCTATTAAACAAGTCTGAATAGGTTGTTTATAAACATATCAAACTAGCAGATTGGGGGAAAAAAAAAACATTTTAAAAATGTGTGAAATGGTGAAGCAAAGTAATAATTAAATAACTGTTTATGACTGTAATATTAACACACTGGACTAGGAAAGGTAGCCTTATAGCATTTATATTTGTCTAGCAGTAGTAGAAGTTAAGATGACATGTTTTAGGCATTGCAATAAAACAAAATAAAAAAAAAAAAAGAAAAACATAGGAGAGTCCAGTTAAATACTCCCCTTTGGGCAACATTTGTCTCCTCTCTGGCTCTTTGCTAATTGTGCTCTAGCTGTTTCTTAATGGTTTATGAGCTGTATTCATAATAATTAACAATTTGTTCTGCAATTATTTGTTAACCATCTTAGGTGTGCCCTATAACAGTATCATAAAATGTTGTTCTAAAGTAGTAAAGAAAATTGCCTTAAATACGCAACTCTGAAAATATGCTCATAACAGGAATAAAGGAAACATTTCAATCAATAGGGATTCCTGGGTTAAGAACTAAAGATTTTGGGTTTTCAGCAGCTGGTGTGTTTGCATATATTTACTCTTACACTGTGCAAAAGACAGGGCGTCGGCTACTGCTACTTGATTAGAGAATTTATTTAACTATTAAAATTTTTTTTCTCTTGTGCTTATGCACAAGAGATTGTACCCCAGGGTTGTGCCGCCCTGAGCAGTGAGCCATATCACACATAACATGAAAAATGGTTGTTTGATCTTTGTATATAAGCTGCATTGTTGATTTCTTGGCCATGTCTATCTTGCAAAGAGATTTCCGTCAGACACATCTTTGTAAATAGAGAAATTAACGAACGAATGAGTAAATGAGAGGATTAAATAAGATGTCTGCAGGGTGAAACTAATGAGTTGTTTCTTCCACTGTTTAAGCCACCAATTGAGAAAAAAAAATCACCAAACACAAAGAATGTTTATTGTTTTAAATCATTTCTAAAATAAAATGTACCATTTTAGAAAATGAAAAAAAAAATTTAAACCACAAATCCAAAATTATTAGGACACTTTTATTTAAAGCATATTAATTGCTTATATGGCTACAGTCATAATTGTTTGACATTCATAATGAGTAATGTGAAAATTCAAAAGCTCTTGGGTGCCCCCTGTTGGACTGGGGGCAAAAAGCAGGAGCTTAGTTCGCTTATGTATCAGACTTGCTCTACATACCAAAAAAAAAAAAAAAGAAAGAAAAACTCAGTTGACTTCAAGAACAAATCTTCATTTAAGGATTAACACAGTTTGTCCATAAACAGAAGACTTTCATTCATTAATTTATTTACTCTTAATCAGTTTGCTGTTTATCAACAGTGTAAAAAAAAATAAATTAAAAAGTGTCTGGCACTATGTTTACTTTGATGTATATTAATGATTCCTTTTTACGAAGCTGCATTATTTTAAACATTAGTATTACCGGAGAGAATATTCACCTTAATTTTTCTGCCCAAAAAAAAAAGAAAAAAACATATCAGTGTGTTATTAAACGAGGATTTATCAGTACAAAGTTGATGTTACAATACACACATGTCTTCTGACTGGTCATTATATAATGTTTCTTCCTACCGTGCACCGCGCCGTCGTCCCCGTTAGCGTTGACCCGCTTGTTGGCCAGGACCTGGACGTGCTTCCCACTGGTTCGGCTGTACAGCTGGTAGGTTCGGGTCAGTCTGCGGCTCATGCGGTCCGACACCCGGCTCTGTTCGGTGACGTGCTGCTTGAAATTAGGAGGCGACTGCACAGTGTCCTACCGAGAAAATATGAAACATATGTCACATCACAGAATTATTATTATTATGATTATTGTGATAGCTGCATCACTCTGCCGTCTAACATTGATTTATGGGTGGCCTGTTTTGGAGACGCGTTCACTCTGATAGGCTGTTGTTTTTGTGTTTGTTTTTTTTTTTTTTACCACCGATGATCTTTCACCTTTTCATGACTTCTTCTTATCCCCCCCCCCACCCCCCCTCCCCTCCTTGTGCTCTTTTCTTTTTTCGCCCTCATCATTTCAACCGTCCTGCAGCCACATGTGTTTTAACAATTACCTTTTAGGCTGCAGCTTAACATTTTTCAAGATGTTTGAATAGTTGCCAACAGCCATAGCGCTCATAATAAAATGTTTTCATTGTTACTGCAGCCTGTTGAAGGGAGTTGCTACTTGCCGTTAAGTCATCGGCCAGGTCCCTTTTTAAGTTTTGCTCAAATTAATAACAACTTTATGCAGCATAATTGTTTTTATTATTATTATTATTATTATTATTATTATTATTATTATTATTATTATTATTGAACTGGAAGTGGGAGTTACCTGTGCGTAAAAGCAAAGCGCCGCGAACTGGAGAAACCTGCGGCATAAACAGCAAATAAAATAAAAAAATAAAATAACTGTTTTTGCACCAAAAAAAAAAAGGTCAAACAAAGCATGTTAGAATCTGCTCCAACACTTACAGATAACCTAACCTCGATGTTCTCAGCCTCATCCTGTAATAGTTCAAATATTGCTTCATGAATACTTCGCTGATTCGGCTTTGGATGCCCTCAGAAATACCATTCCTGTAGATGGTATTTCGGTTCGGTTTGAATTAACCTCCTTGTTGCGCACCGAAAGCCAAACCCATGACAATTAAGAGATCCAGAACTGTCAGGGGTTCCGACGCAGGTCCTCTCCGCAGTCCGGAGGGGAACAGTCTGGAAGATTTCAAAGGCGCTGCCACGCTAATCCAGAAAGTGAAGTCTTGTGAAGAGCGTCTCTGTCATCCCAGCTCCTCCATCAAATCCTCTTTGACTCATTCAGTTGTTCAAACAATGGCGTTTTTGAAAGTAGAAATTAATCCCTGTTTATCGCTCTCGAAGAGTGACGATCGTTAGTTTTACGAACGGATTTCTGCGCGTCATGGAGGAGATGCTTTTTTTCCTCCCCCTGAAGAGTGCGGTCATTTGTGAGGAAAGATGATGCGCGCATCTCCTTAAAAAGTGGCAAACAAAGTTGCCTCGGCTGTCAATCTATACGTGCGGATTGTAAAGTCCCTGCGTCCCCAGTCTTCCACCCACACGGGTGTTCCTGCTTTTCTTTCTTTCTTCTTCTTTTCTCTTTTTTTGCGGTCTCCTCCAGTCCACATACAGCATCTGTCTCACTCTACATTTAAATACTTTAACTTGCGGGGAAAGTCAATATCCTCGGCGAGAGCAGGCGGAGCGTTCAGACTGGAGCCAAGATGAAACCGAATCCTTGTTAGGACGCTCGAGCCTGCAACGATCTGCGTGCGAATCCTTCACGATTCATACGGAGGGACTCGTTCATCTGTACAGGTGCATCTCAGCAAAATTGGAACGTGATCAAAAAGTGAATTCATGTCAGTAAGTCAATTTTAGAAAAAGTGAAACTCATATCTGGACTTGTTTCGAGCAGATTTATGTGTTTCAAGTTATTGTCAATCTAAAAAAACCCCTCTAAAACAAACGGAATTACAATGTTACATTAGTCCAATAAAAGAAGTATTTTAATCCAAAATCGCCTTCCAAAAAACAAAAAAACAGATGTCCATGTATTGTACAGTATGCCCACTCAGTACTTGGCCTTTTCAGTGGAATTACTGTCTTAATGCAATGTAACATTGTAGCATTGTTGTGCCGTTGGTGGCCATTCAAGCACAGTGATAGCACCGTCATCAGAGCAGGTGTTAGTACTTTTGGCAGTGTGAGCAGGTCCTGCAGGAAAATAAATTTAGTGTCTCCATAAAGCTGGTCAGAAGAGGAAAGCTTGACGTGTTTCCTGGTAGCCGACTGCTCTGCCTTTACCTGATGAAACAGCGTGAACCAAAACCAGCCGATGACATGGCTGCTCAAGTCATCCGCTGGCTTTGGAAGCTTCCCACTGGACCTCGAACGACCTGGATTTTGTGCCTCTCCGCTATTTTTCCTTTACACTCTCAAACCTCAATTTAGAAATAAAATGTGACCGCTTTAGACTGCTGAGCATAAGTCCAGCTCTTTTTCTCTTTAAGACGCTTCTGAGTTTATCTTGGGTTCATTAGTGGCTAACCTATAATGAGGCCAGTTATAGCTCATGTTATTTTTGTTGCTCAAGTTCTTTTTCTACAACACTTTTTCCTTCCTTTTAACTTTCTATTGATATGCTTGGATGTCTATGAGCTGCCACGTCTTTAGCAATAACCTTTTATGGCTTATCTGCCTTGTGGAGGGTGCTGATGGCTGTCTGCTGGACAAGTCGACAGTCTTTCTCGTCATTGTGTAGGCCGTATCTTAACATGGAAGGAGTTTGGTTCTGCTATGTTACTTTTGTGTTGAATTCCTTTGCTCTTTGGATTTATTTTGCATTTTTGTAGATCCTTGTGTCTAGTAACGCTCTGTTTAGATATTGGTGTCATTCCTTTGTTCATGTTACGTCACCTGTGTGTCTTGGTAATGGCCGTTTGAGCCATCAGCACTTAATTGCTCGGTTCATGCTTCTCAGTGGCTGCAAGACTTTTGTATTAATTCGACTCACCTGATGCTGGTCCCATTCATCACCCTCCTCAGAATAAATACTCCTCTGCTCACTCGTCCCTTTGCCACATGAATCTAAGACACTTTCTACTGTTTTCTGCATTGAAAGGCAGGTTAGCTAAAAAGACAAAAATATATATAACCAGCCATTATTCCCAATCACATTAATCTCATTCAAGTCCAAAATCGCAGAACACTTTGTTTTCTATCAGCACATGGAAAAATTCCCTGGCATGTACTTAAGAAAATCTACAGTTACATTAAGTTATTCCCTTACTGCAGGTTAGAGGTTGTTTGAGGGGGGAGGTCCCTCAGGACAGACCCCAACATACTTTTTTTTCATCCTACATATTACAGTAATATGTATTCCATGTGAACACATGAAGCACCATGGTTTTCACATAACATCTGAAGCCTTTTTTCACATGAATACAGATGCTCTCTCGCTCACAAACACCCCTCAACGACTGCTTTAGGCCTCGGGTTTGAGCCTGAAAACCTCGTCCGGGGCCTCAAGTGCTACTTTCACAGCATGGTTTCATACGATACATCATGCAGTTAAACTGTAATTATTCTTTGTGACCACAGAGGTGCAAGGTTTCCTTTCAGCGGACGATGACCGCTGCATGTTTGCACAACAACGGCCGCTGTAAATAACTGCCTGTCAGTGAGTAATTAATACATTTTATGTACATGGCACCTTACAAAGATGTAAATCACAAAGTTCTTTAATGAAAAAGAGAATAAATATTGAAGTGTAATTTAGAAGACAAAAAACAGTTCAATGATAAAGATTATAAAATAGAAATACAAACTAAATTCAACTAAATTTCAATTTGAATAAAGAGTGTATTCAAGATAGCGTAAAAACGAAGGAAAATCATTCAGGAGTCGACATCCTACAGTCTGGAGAGAGCGATCCCTTTGGGTTTTCATGCTATGGACTATGATTAGAGTTTGGTTTGAAGCCCTAAGGCCTCCAGTTGGAGTGTGTCTTTGTCTTTGACAGTTACGTTACATAGGAAGGTGCTTGACCTTGCATGCAGTGTCTTGAAAGTTAAGGTCAAGATTCTAACATTAATTGTAAAATGAACCGATAAGCCAATGTAAAGACATTAAAACAGGAGTGTCATAAGCTCTTCTGCTCCTTCCAGTTAGAGTCTCGCTCTGCAGGTCTGGATTAACTGAAGGCGATCAAGGCTGTTTTTTGTTGATGTATGTGAAAGTGCAATGCAACAGTCTCTAGACAAAGGGAAATAAAAAGAATGAATGTTTTTGCAACAAACTTATTTGTTTGGAAAGATTTTTTCGAATAGACTAGTAATTTTGTAGACTTCCTATTTTCAGCTTGATTCGCTATTTCTTCTGTGCTCTGTCTGGACTTTCTCCCATTGAAATGGATTTCTCCAGTAGAATTTCAACCGGGCCAATCAGCGAACAGAAGTTGTGAATGATGGATGCTGTTTTACAATTGTAGTCCGCCTGTAGCTTTAGCAATGGCAGCGGAGGAAGTGAACAAATCCGTTCAGTCCGTGTTGGCCACACCTCCAAATATTGAATTAGCAATAACAGCCGCCTCATGTGGCTCGGCACTTCTTCCATCACAGAAGATGGTTGCTTACAGTGCAGGCAATTTCTGGTAAGCTTTATAATGTTGAATTGGCGCATTACGTATGTCACTGCCAAACATACGTAATGCGCCAACATTAGGGGTTGGAGTCGATTCTCCAACCATTAAGGCTTTGGACATGGAGCTGGTTTCTACCAGCCTAGTAATTTTGAGAATTTGACTGGTAAAAACATGAAAATTTCTTAAGTTTGACTAAATGGCAGAAGTCAAATGACCAATGTGTTGCCTGAGTAGAGGTACAGCTGTATATTCAGTACACCTGAATGTCATCTGCATAAAAGCGACATGAAATAATAATAAAAAAAAATCAAAATTAAAGTAATAAAATGAGTCAAAAATAAAAATGATATGTGCCACTTATCAGATCAACACTCTCATTCTGTCGTACACTTTGAAATAACACTTTTAGCTTACTGTTACACTGAAGTAGTCTCATATCAACAATCTGGTCATTTTCTGTGCCCACTTTTGTACCGGGTCTTAAGGAGTAAAGAGGAATACAGTATTGCATGCAACACTTCCTTGAGGTCCAACCCTCCGATTTTTTTCCTAAACAGACAAGTTACATGACAAGTACAGAAAACGAATATTGGGAAAACACTTTTACTCTGTTATCAGTGAAAAGTTGAATACAGTTATTGGTGCACAATTCAAAATCCAAGAAATTATTTGCTGAATACACAAAAAAGGCGTTATTTCTGCTAAATATCCAAGATGTGATGACACCAAACATTTCTAGCAACATAAGTGTCACAATATGCATTTTTTCTTAAGCAGAGCAAAAATATTACAGCAGAGATCTACAGACGCCAAGCCTTAAATGCGATTATTGTCCCTATGACTCCGATTTGTAAAGCTTTATAAACGCAGGCTCTCACCCTCCATGTGTGAACATGATGGGAAACTGCTGCATGGAGAGGCAGTATAAGAGTAAATTACATTACATATATAATTATGAGAGTTTGTTCAACATCTTAGCTGTAAATCAGTCATTTTGGCCCATGCTGGAGACTTAAAGGGTGAAAATGGACTGGCTTATTAGTTCCAGCGGGACACTGCAACAAGTGAATTCGCCATATGGAACAGTTCAGCACTTTGTTTTAATCCTGTTTGAAGCAACAATTAAAATATCTTGAAATAAATTCCACGTGAATGCCATAAAACTTCAAAAGCGCACCCTTATCTGACTAAAAACAAATCATGCAAAGAAATTATTCAAAAATAACCCGGAAACTTTAGATTAATCATCTCTTCAGAAACTGCTATTGCAGCTTCATATTAAATGATTCAGACAGAATTTTCAGTTTTAGGGTTAGACCAACTGGGACTTGAGATAGTGTGACATTTATTGTTTTCTTAGCTGCATATTAAGTCAGACTATTTAATATGTCAGTGTAGGCTGCGCAAATTCTGCTTAACAGTTAGCAGGTGTGACTATTTTTTAACGAATGAAAACTCCTGGTGCCTTTTGCTGACTTAAATCTCCGTCATTTCTCAGAACATTTTTAAAAGTACTTATAAATATTCTGATAACTATTGTTATTCCAATTCCCAGACTTTTAATGCACTGCCACTTGACCACACATTTAGGTCAAGTGTAAAGAAAATCCTGAACAGATTTTAAAATTCAGACGGTCATGATGATGTGATGTAGAGTTCAGACAGCGAATCTACATCACAGTTGGAATAAGGCTGACTCCCAATCGGCCAGGTTTGCCTCTAACAAGCTCTTATTGGTAAACCAAACACCCAATCAATTTTTGACCAGTCAACTATAAAACTAAGCTATGGCAGGTCTTAAAAACAGCTGAACTCTTCGGTGTGGAGCTTATTTCTATGGCAAGATTTAAAGTTGGGGATTTTCAATGTCAGCGAGGTGTTTAGAAATTAAATCAGCTGTAAAGTTTATAGAAACTTCAAGAAAGGAAACTGCATTATCTGCAGAGGCATGCCATCGTTTAGGGGGCAGTCTGGCACCAACAGGGTCGGTCTTTCATGAAACATCCAGGATTTAGAAATGTTGGCATTTGGGATTCTCAAGACTGCAGAGCTGTGCGACACCTACTGCTCTCTCTCCAGCATAAACATTATGCCACAACGATTGTCATCTTTTGTTCCTAAATTGATGATTAACTATTGTTTACAGTGAGGCTTCTAAAGGCTCCTGGATGACAAAGTGAATAATTTAACATCTTTTACATCTTCAAAACACTGAAGCACTTTTCTCCAATGTTCTGACAAGATATGTTCAAATATGTGATTATGTGGTGCACTTCTGGGTTGTGAGGAGTGAAAATCAGTTCCTTGTAAAAGAGTAAATAAAATATATTGGAATTCTTAGTTGGTTTTTATTTGTACACATTCCTATTTTGAATGTTAATAACTGTACACAAATTGAAATCAGAATTGACTAAATTCAGTATCGTCAGAGAATTACAAAACTGAAGACTGGCCAAAACATTTCCAATCAGTCCATTTCCAGTTTAGATTGTCTGGAATAAGTCGTTAAGCTGAAAAGAAGGCAGTCACAGCTCTAGATCAAATATTTAATCATCCTGGGAACAAAGAAGCAACTTTACTGGAATAGTTATAAATATGCTGCACAAATACCAAATTAGAAAAAAATCTAACATACTGGATAAAACAGGCTCCGTTTCACACTTTTTTTTAACATGTGGATGATTGTAAGCTTTCATTTTGAGATGTACCATAATCAAGTGACAAAAGCAGAAACTGATGAAGTTGTTTTTATTTTCCGTATCGGTGCCCTTCTTATTTTACAAAGGGATTAAAGGTGCAGTAAAGTGGATTTCTTTGGAGAGCATTTAAATTACCTTTCATAAACTTTTCTTCACTTTGTCCTACTGTAACTTAGTGAGATCCTGTTAATCAGCACTGACTTGACGCAAACAGGCTCTGACCCACATTAACACCTCAGTTTTTAAAACCAGCCTGGAAACATTTGGTCCTGCTCTGCACGCCCTGCAAATCCTCTGTTCAGCAGTCATCAACAACAGCCACTCATAATTTAGAAAAGCTTCAGTCTCTGCAAACGCAAGAGCGGCCTGTCAGGAAAGTTTACTTAAAATTCTCCAGACTGAACATGAAAGGTTGCTGCTGAAACCTGATCAAAAGCTATCATTTTTTCCCCCCTCTTTGCTTTGTTACATACCTAACTGTCGGCTGCCTGGATCCTCCAGCGAGAAGCTTTTTGGCCGCCTCAAGAGAAGAGTTGAAACAGGACCAAGCTTTGCCCCAGATTTTTTTTAATTTTCTATTAGCCTCCCAGTTTATCTCATTTGAATCCTAATTTGTTCATAAAGTCTTACATTGACTATCATTGAACACAAAAAGTCCCAGAGAAGACCACAGCAATTAGTTTCCCAGGTCAATGGAAATGGTGAATAAAAGTAAAAGAAAATAAGCAAATAGTAAGCATGGGTGTGTTAGGCTGGGAGGAAATAGTGTGATGGTGTAATTCACTCAGTGTCCTCTGCTGGTCCTTCTCTTTGCCCAAACCTCAGTGGCTTTTGAGAAGAAAATCTCTCCAACCACCTGTTGTAATTATGCGCTGCTGCTTTGTTGCAACAACCTGAACCACATAATGGGCCTCAAACCACATCACCTCGACAGCAATTTACCTTGAGCTGGCCCGGGAGTGTGCTGGCTCACATCCAGCGCGTCACAGAAAGTCACAGTTTGTTTCCTGTGCAGGAGGAAGAGGAAGGCGGCTGCACCGATGAGCCTGAAACATTTCAGGTCTTTCATATAATGTTCACCCAATTTTAAAACTTTGCCTGACTGTCATATCTAACAGACAAAAGGACTCAATTTTTAGTCCAATACGTTTTCATAGCCGGGCTGGGAGTTGTAAGTAGTTGTCAATATTTTATGACCAACATTTAATATTTTAATTCTAGGAGAACAGTTGAGGATTGCAAGATTGTTAATCTCATTTTATGTGCTCATCTTCCTTGCCCAAAAGTAATTTATCGCCACAAGATATAAATTTAAACCCTTTAAACATCTGTAAACATTAGACAGTTATAAAAAATAAGTTTCAATCTTTTAAAATAATGTTGCAACCATGGCATTCACAGTTGAATGCAGAAGTAAGCTCTGCCATCTTGGATAAGGTCAGGAATCCCTCCCTGGTGTGTTGGACAAGGATTTTACATCTTCTTCCCATGCATGTCTGTGTTCTTTCTGGTTAATCTGGCTTTCTCCACAGTACACCAACATGACTGTAAGGGTATCTTTGTACTCTAATATTGCCCTCAGGTATGAGGAATAGACTGTGTGACTTATCCAGGATGTACACTTCCTCTCACCCAAGGACTGGTGCAGAAAGGCGCCATTCACTATAAGGATAAGCAGGAACAATGGATGGATTTTTTGTTTATTAAAAAATTTAATAGGTACAATTCTATTGCGTTTGTTCTGAATCTGGTGGGTTGCCAGTTTGATCCACGCTCTGTCCACCTATGTTGTTGTGTCCATTGGCAAGACACTTCACCCGTCTTGTCTCCTGGTGGTGGTCAGAAGGCCTGGTGGCGCCGGTGCATGGCAGACTCACCTCTGTCAGATTGGCACAAGGCGCCTGTGGCTACTGTCCAAACGCTTGCCACCATCAGTGTGTGAATGTGTGAGTGAAGGGATGAATGACAGAATGTAAAGCGCCATTTACAATTTTCCAGTTTGATGCTTCCATCACCGCTGGTCTCGATGAATGGGTACTACGGTAGTCAAGGCAACTTTCGCCAATGTCCTGCAAGACTTGATCTTATCTGCATTAGAGATCTTGATTACGGACTTTTCATACTCCATGTCCCCAAACTCTCTTGAGGTGATTAAAAAGCTTCTTGGTAGCAAGGCCCTGGTGGTGGATGAGCTTCACCTGGAGTTCCTGAAGGGGGTATTTACCCTGGATTGGCAGATGTGGGTGGTGGTTGAGTGTTTTCCAATTGCAGCAGGATCACACTCCTAAGACACCCAGGTATGGTCTCGAAATACCACTTGCCACTAAATACATCTTGCATTAATTAGTACCATGTACTTTTTACTGATTGATCAGTGTTGTTGTTGGTATAAAGTAGGTATGCCCTGAATGGGTCACTAGCCACAAGGCTAACATAAACAGATAAGATGAATCACCATGTCTCTCATCAGCCTAACATATTCTTTAGATGGGGAAGAAACGCGGAGTACCCAGAGAGAACCCAGGTCAGAACATTTCTGGTCAAGACTGGAACACAGAAACGTCTTGTTGCGAGGAAGAGCCACCATGCATCCCGCATTAGTAAAGCTCTGTTAGAATCATTAACACCAGAAACATTCAGGTAGAAATCTGACGGATTTTTGTGACTGAATTGGGTTTTTTGGTCAGTTCCGATGTACGAATATTGAGTGTACCTATTGGGCACCGTAAAGTATCCATGAGAAAAACAAATAGTTAGTCCTTCAATTAAGTTAGCCAAAAAACAAACTGGATTTCATTTACTCAAAACCAAGTTTTGCATAAAATTTTTGCCGTCAAAATAACATTTTTGGGAGGAGAAAGTAATTGTTTTTGTGATATACCATAGAAATGAGGCAATATAAATGTGGGAAGGTGGAGAGGTTAGACATCACC
This sequence comes from Brachyrhaphis roseni, assembly GCA_903066815.1. Classification (NCBI taxonomy): domain Eukaryota; kingdom Metazoa; phylum Chordata; class Actinopteri; order Cyprinodontiformes; family Poeciliidae; genus Brachyrhaphis; species Brachyrhaphis roseni. The sequence continues at coordinate 31,866 of CAEFZY010066873.1, forward strand.
TGGAGCGCTCCAGCCGCACACACTGGTGGTTAGCAAAGACTGTGTGTGGGTGGTGTCGCTCTGCCGGAGCCTGAGAAAATTGTAGCAGTGAGAAAAGCTGGAAAATCAAGCATCCAAGCTGCATCTGAAGTACCTATTCGTGTTTGAGCGGAGATCTTGAATAAGTCTCTAACTGGATGAAATGACTGTCTGGGAATGACCTCGGTGTGTAGAAGTGATTAAGGGACGCAGTTTTGCATAACGACTTTGAGCACGGTGTTCCCAGTGACATTAAAGAAGTCCTGGTGAAGTTCTTTACCAGTTGTTGAGCACACTGACACTGTTTTTCAGTTTTTGCTGCTGTTTTATGTGTTCCAGCAATAACAGTATCATACACTCAGACTTATGGAACTTAAAAATATAAGTAATTTAGCTGGAAAACCAAAAAGCCCTGCAGTGGCTTCTCCATCAACATCTGGATGGAAAGAAGTATGTGTGAGAGAGAGAGCAGTTGTATGCAGTAAAACAAAGCAGCAACAGAAAGCTTGTCATTAGCTCAGTCTGAGCAGGCTACCTTTTAGACGTCTTGGATGTTTTCTGCTGAATTTAAACCCTTACCCACCGTCTTCAGCGTGATTTACTCTTGTAAACACATAGAAAGTAGCACTGAAAATGCTCTAACAAAGTCAATAAGAGCGGACATTGTTAACGTCGTGGGGTTGGCGCCCAACATCAGGTAACCTCTTCATAGTTCCTCACCTGTCTCTTCATTCTTACAAATCGTTGCCATGATGCTTTTTTTCTGTCACTTTGTTCGAACTCTGCGTTTTCAAGTTTATCTTCATTTTTCTGCTCATTCTAGTGTAATCCTTCCCCCCACTCTTTCTGCCTTTTTTTTTTTTATTTCATGCGTTAGGCAGTGGACGGCCAGAGCAATGGCTTTACCAGACCTACCTGTAGGGCTGCTTAAGACGGCTCTTTCATCTGGGCTCTGGAGAAAGAAGCCCCTGGCCCTAAAACAGCTGTGTGGAGCTGGGAGTGAGAGGACTGTGAAAAAAGGCAGAAAAGAAAGAAGGGAAATTCAGTGGTCTTCTGGGAATCCTGCCTCCGTCTACCTCTTTGCTCCTTTTTTCCCCTTCTTTGTCTTTAAGTCCACCTTTCTCCGCCTCCTTCTTTCTTAATTTATATGTTGTCATCACTGCCCAACAAAAGATCTGATTAAACTATTTTAAGCCATTTTGATTCTGTCTCCTGAGTTCAATCTGTCCTTCAGGCATATGAGCTTATTCTTCAGGTATATGTTCTTGGTATTATTTGTCTCTCTCTGATCAAGCTTATTTTACTTAAAACCAAGACAAAAACCCCAAAATAATGTGCCATTTTATTAGTATTAACACAAAAAGGTAATCTGGAATACAGTGACTTTTAATGAGGGCGGTAAAAGAAATGTTAAAACAGGCCCATGTATTGCAGATTTATTTGTTTAACAGTATTACTAGAAATACTTAAGTACCACATGTAATTTTGGGTACTTAAGCCCAAAATTATCCATGCATCTGATTGGATTAAGATTTGAATTTACTGTCATTAAATCAAGAATCTGGTCACTCAAAGATAACAAAAGCAGTGTAAAAAGAGTGCCAGTTTAACAATTACTAATAAAATATCCGTTTGTATGTAAAAAATTATCATCCCTAAGAAAATATTCATAGATCATTACAGCAATCAAAGCCTTCTCACAATTGCTGATCGTATTTTTGTTTATTTATCAGAAATAATTTTGTTGAATTATGTCTGACACTGTGTTTTCTTGCCAACTGTCCTTTATTGTATGAGAAAACATTTTGAACCAACAGAGAACACACAAAAAATAAAAACTGATGTACAGAATTTTCTTACCTGATTAACTTTATGCTCACAAACAACTCACGCAGTGGCCATAGGTGTCGGACTGATGACTTAGCTTCCTTTTTGAGGTAACTGTGGGTTGCAAGAACTATATTGACTCCCTCTCCATTGGTAAAAATAGCCAACTATGGAATGAAATCCAAATGGATTTAATAGCTGCATCTATTGACCAACATTTTGCTTCAGTATTTAGGAAAGAACGTTTCTTCCTATCTGACTAAATGTGGCACAATGGCTCTAATTTCTCCTATTCTTTGACAAGAATACTCACCTAGGAGTATAAAAATACAAACCTAATGTTGCACAATAATACTAAGACTTTGTATGAAATATATACTTTCAATTGTTACATTTAAAAGGTAAGAGCAACTAAAAAAAGTGAGGAATAATGAGGAAAAAAATGAACTAACTTCTGTGTCATCGCTGTATATATTAACACACTTAATTGTAATAAGATTTTATTTTCCTGATTACTTCAATGTATTTTTTGTATGAAGGATAATAAAGCAGTTAGCAGTACATGTCATATAGGATGTAAAAGCAATTCTGAGAAATTATTTAACAGTCATGAAAAATCTATCAAAAATCCTCCATGAAAAAGTTTTAAAAGAGCGATTCAAACTTGTTGCTATTAGAAGAGTTAGATCAAACAATCTCCTTTTTGTCCAGAGTCTTAGAAGCCACTTAAAATGGAGAATTTAATAGTAAGTCAGCACTTGGGATTTCTTTTCGAATATTCCTACAGCGCTGGTTCTTCTTGCAGTTTAAAGCATACTTTAGAGGACGTACAAACTGATCCGTAAACTGCGTCCTTCTTTTTTCCCCTCCATTTTTATCTTTCTTCCCCAAGAGAATCGGCAGACAGAAAGAGACTGCCAGACTTCAAAATCTCAAAGAACAGAGTAAGATGAAAAGATGAGAGATGTGGGAGGGAGGGCGACTCGACTGGCTTGGAATGGCAGGTAGCAGAGCGAGGAGACAGAGGGAAAAAAAAGGCCGCTTTGAGGAACAGACGAAGAAGAAAGTCAGCAGAGGACGTGGCTGGTGTTGAGTGCTGTTGTGTTTGTTTAGTTCTCTTCAAAGGTAAGCCTAATTATTTTACCATGCTGGGCCTGCAGGGACTTCAGGATTCATGGGCTCCTTTCAGCTCCTATCTCCTCCGACTGAGGACTTAACCCTTCGTCTCCCACCGGCCCTGAAAGCAATGTCATGTTCAGAGGAGCATAGGGACTATTAACTAAATACTTTGACTTTAAGAGCTGGATTTTATTCATTTGGAAATGTTTACTTGTTCTTTACACATATAATGCTGTGAAAAAGCATTTTTACCTTACACATTTTTTCTGTGTTTGATTTTTATCACACTGTTTCAGATCATTTAACAAAGATGAGTGAGGAAATTCAGAATTCAGTTGCAGTCATTGCGCAATAAGCCTAAGAACTGATTGTCCCCTTGATGGCAACAACTGCCATCAAACATTACTGATAATTGGTAGTCCTCTGGACTTGATCAATCGTACACAAGTACAGACCATTTACCATTTCCTGGCGTACTTTGGATCATTGTCTTGCTGCCTAACTCAAGTGTGATTGAGTTTAAGGTCACAAATGGATGGTCAAACCTTGTCCTTCAGATGATTCTGGTAGAGTACAGATTTCATGATTTCATCAAACATGACAAGTAATTGGTGCTTTGCTACCTCTGTTGAAGTAGAAGTGGAAATTATTGTCAAAACGTAACTGATTAATATTGATTCTTGACGACTCAGGTGACAAAGAAATACAAATGGAGAACACGTGTAATGTTGATAATTTACCAAAATAAAGCAAAATTGAGCTGAAGTGAAGTGAACATGCAGGTCTGTGTTGGAGTTAGTTGAGATCTGTGAGACTGAGACCGACGTAGGCCGGTTAGCAGTTACCTGGTGATTGTTTCTTGGTTTATTCCCAAGGTAAACGGCAATGGAGAGCGATAGAAGGTGGACAGGCAAGTGGAACTTGACGATGAATCCAGGTGAGTGTCGTCATAGGAGCAGTGTGAGGAGCGGCAGTCACACTGGAAGGAATCAAGTGGTAGGAGGTGACGAGGAACCAGGAATCCATCAGGGGAGTCATCTGGCATTCACCTGTGGGAAGCCGGTCCTCTAAACGTTGCCCCTGATTGTCACCTGATGAGCTCCAGCTGGAACCAATCCTGGCTTTCAAAGCCAGGGTGTGAAGGTAGGAGAAACATTCATACACATACACACACAGGAGGCTTGCAGCTCAGAGAAACCAGCAATGGTGTTCTTTCACTGAAATGCTGTATAGCTTTTTGTCTCTCTAGCATTTCAAAGGTGGCTCTTAATAGCAACGTTCCAGAAGAAACAAGCAATGGTTATAGAAGTTATATAAACGATTACCTTGCTTTATCAGATCTTTTATATGTTTTTATCAATGTCAGAGTAGTCTTCTGCAACAGAATGGTTTTAGTCTTGTTATGTCTGTTAGGTACAAATTACAACATGCATGATGTTTATTGCTTTGTTGGACCCATACAGGCTGCGAAACAGTCAGAGCAGAGTTAAAAAGTAAACATTTAATGCAAAGAAAGTCTAGACTTACAGAAATCAGGAAAACAGGAGGAAAATCAATCTCCAGGTTGTGCCATGAGTTTCCATATATAGAAAAAATAAACATTTTATATTGGACAACCGTTTTTATTTTTGTGGGACTCTGTCTAATCGCTGCACGTCTTGAACCACTTCCTGGCTGATCTGCAACATTTCCAGTTTTCTGAAACTTGCAAATAAGTTTTTCCACAGTGTCGTATGTGATGCTCGTTCCATGTTTTCTGTTAAAGTTTTGTGCAACCATGAGACTGCTTCCCGATCCAGCCATCAGTATAATTTCAATTCTTTGCTCTTTTGATAAACGCATTTTCTTGGGTGTCTAAATTATAAAAGAAATATACATTCTAATATACATTCTACATTCTACTATGTATGGAAACTTATGACCCACCCTGTAGTTAAAGTGAACCTATCATGCTTCCTGGAACAGGTTAGAAAAAGTCTATGGGCTATAAAAAAGATGTTTATTACATTTTTTGCACAAATTATTCTCAGATAATGAGATTTCACCTGCTCAGTTCTGCCTATCCTGCGCTTCTATCACAATGTTCTGCTTAAGAGCTCTGTGACTTTTAATTATATAAACTGGTGGTGTCCACATCTCCCCAACGTAAGGTCTACACTCACACTTTATACATGTCGAACAGATGAACTATTGTACAACGATACATCTTTGACCCAGAGTCAGACCCAAAAGGAGAAATGGAGCCTCTTGCCAGATTGTGGCATAATAATCGAGAGGCTTTTGAAATGACTAATTTTCCAGACACTAAAAACATTAACTTATTGCCAAAAAACTTATTTTTCTTTTCCCCAGCATTTGGACTGTTTCTAGAAACAGACCCAAATGGAAATACAAAAACATGCAAAAAGTAAATTTTGCTTAATGAATCCACTTTAAACCAAAGAGACTGTTGACACATTTTGTCAAAATTAAAAAGAATAACATGACGTCCAAAAAGGGCAAATAAGCTTTCAACTTTTACACGTTAATTTGTCCACTTCGAGTCTGTTTCTGTAAAGAAAATTAAATAAATACTTAAATATAGGAATATTTTATTTACGTCATTTAGTGTTATACAGCTCTGGAAAAAATTAAAGATAATTTAAAATGGTCAGATTTTCTGATTTTACTCTTTATAGGGAAACGTTTGAACATTGTTCATTTATTCTGTGAACTGCTGACAACATTTCTCTGAAATTCCAAGCAAAAATGTTGTATTTATTTGCAGAAAATGAGAAATTGTCAAAATAGTGAAAACACTGAAGAAGAAAACAAGTTCAAATTCATTTAGAAACAACAATACTGATATCTAAACTCAGGAAGAGTTCAGAAATCAATATTTGGTGGCAAAACCATGAGGGTTTCAATGGGTTCAGCGAAGTGGTCTCTTCATTTTTTACAGAGCTGTATGTTAGACTGACATATATTACTAATTTGGATTCGTGTTGGCATTTTTGTGCCTATGTGAACAAACATGAATGTGAACGTGTGTATGCGCCCAGCACAGCTTTACCTGTGAATTGATTTAGCAGGCGGTAAAATGGCCTCTCCAATTGTTCTGTCTCTCTGTTCTTTCACCAATATAAATAAACAGGACATAAATAATGAGTCTGAGCCTTACTGAGGTGCTGGTATGCAGGTAATCAGATTTTGTTTCTGTCACCAGGCCAGGTTTAGCTGTCCGTTCCTGTTTCTGTCTTCAAGCTAACAGGCTGCTCCCCTCTAAAGCTTCCATACATCTGAGTCCAATAACCAGGTTCGTCCACATGGCCGGGAAACCAGATTTCACTTTGTTTCAAGTTCTTTTTAATTTAGAAGTCACGGTAAACGCTCACATTTACTAGACGTTTGACACTTTCATAACACATCTACGAACATGGAATTGACATCTGTGGAGCATACTTTCTCAGTACATCTGGACCGTAGCCGTTTAATTGTGACAGCTGCGACTCAGCTCACTGCATGTTTGTAGGAAATTTAGATAGTTCGCACATTAACATAATTTACTCCGGGAGGATTAAATCTTCCAAAGAGTTACATATTTGCTCAGGACTCACTCGGCTCGCAGGAACAAAAGCATGAGGATGAAGAACAATGAAACCCACTGACTCCGTCAAATAAATTGTACAGCAGAAATGGTGTCAGTGATCTTGTTTGCTCAGACCTGGCAGGCACACAGCAGATCAGTTTACATCAAATGGGAATGCCACTCACTATAGGAATTTATATGTGTTATTACTGTGGTCTAGACAGTCTTAGACAGATGTCATGGAGATGTCAAACTGGACCTACTCCATGAAGGGGGCTGAACGTTTTAAAGCAGGTGACAAAGTGCAAACAAAGAGGTGCTTATTTTTTCAAGGAAATTAATAATAACAATAATAAAAGAACCGTAAACAAGCTTACCTTGTAATTGCTAATGCCTTTTTTTTTTTATTTTTTATTTTTTTTACATTTTTAGTAGAAGTAATAAAAAAAAACACTGTAAAACAACACTGACGGCTTTAGCAGTAGCAAACAAATACGCTCTCTTAAAAAACCCCAAAACAAGTCAAATAAGTTTCCCTCCTCTGCAAACCACTTTCAACTTTCTTTTTAAAGAAAAACAATGAGTTAAGGGTCTTAAACAGATTAAATGACTTGTAAGATTTCCTGCGGTGTGACAGCACCTCGGGTCACTTTTCTGGGAATTCCATTTTCTGGTCCATAACTACCAATAATACAGACTAAAGCTTGTCGAGGTATAAAAAGAAATAAATACTCGGAGGGCTCGCAAAGTCAAACTTTCATCTGCTGAACAGTTCCAGATTTTACCTCTTAATGGGATCACAGTTTTAAGGCTTTGTGCAGCGTTTTGAAGCCATAAAGTTGACATGTTCATTGTCTAGAGGAATAGCTGATGTGGTATAAACATGATATAAACTTAGCAAAGAAAACACTAAAAACAAGATATGAGGTCTTAGATTTAAAATACACTTGAGACATTTTACTGTTTGCACTTTAAGCTGTATATCTTCATGAGCATTGGCTTCACTGGACATTATTTTAAATAAATCAATGTGCCAACAATGACTTCACTAAGGCTGAGCAATGAATTTTGACGTGATTGTCGAGAATAAAGCCATCATTCACAAACTAAATATGTCAAACACATTAAGTAATCTAAATCTACAGATAGACGTGCTTACGGTTTAATAATTCGTTCAGCTCTTATGAAATGCAATGTTTACCATGGAGATTGTTGACAGGAGTTATCACTTCCTCGTAGCACCAGTCAGCTAGTATCACCACTAATCTTCAGATTTGTGAGTTTTTAGTCATTTTAAATCTTTGAGCAGGAAATTAATGTCAGGTTTCGACATTAAGGACACAATTCTTCACATTTTATCACCATAACATAAAATATAATTGTTGTGTGTCATCTTCTTTTATATCTGTCCAGATACTGTTTTCTCTATTGCCGCTTTGAAATATTTTGACATCCAAATAGAAAACATTTTGATGTTGGATCATCCTCCCAGGACAGTAAAGAGAACCAGTAAGACGTTGCTGAGGACAAGCAGACCATAACATTGTACATTTAAAAAAAACAATAGACTTTTACTCATGTAATGTTAACCTTTCTGTCATGTTTTTGCTATAAATTGTGAGCTTCTGGAATACCAGCATCTCCACCAAAGGAACGTTTACATCACCATGAATGGAGACGGCTGACCAACGGCTGGTTAGCATGGTGGTGGTAGCGTGTTGGTGAGAGTCTGTGGTGCCGCCAGAGGTAATGGTGGGTTGTGCCAAAGGGAATGGAATAATGAAGTCCAGCCTCCAAGCTCATAAACATTTCCTGTGATCAACAGCAAGGCAGTTCAATTTGACTCCAAGCCCACTTGGACTTGGAATCGATAAAGACGGATTTCTCAGGTTTTTGGAATGACAATCCCGTGAAAATTTCAATGACTGTATTTAAAAGATAGCTCCATTCTAGGAAACCAACCAGTTTACTGTTGCCTTTTTGTGTTTCTTACATCACTCTTTCCATTTGCACAACAGCTAGTCCATTTCCCAAACCAATTTGTACCAATTGCAAAATCTAGCTGATAACTTACAAAGCATGTACAAAGTAAGAACTTATGACAATGAAAGTGTCAACAAAATGAAAAGTCCTCACCACATTTATGAACAAGCAAGATGAATAGCTTGTTCATATTTTGTTATGATAGTTCACTCACTTTTCCAATGTCAGCTCTACCTCAATGTGCTCATGATGGCACCATACATTTGAAATCCACAGTGAAGCAACACATTGCTCTATTTAGAGAGGTAAATGAGTACAGGACACTGATTATGCATGTTTCACATTTTTACCGCATATGCTCTTTGCGATTGCACTTTGTCCTCACCATTGTATGAAAGCAAATTACAAATTTATTCACAATAAGCATAAGAAGCACCCTTTAGCTAAAGCTGTAAACAATATTGCAGTACAATCAGCACACACAGTGCTGTGAATCCTTCTTGGACATCCAGATGTTTCTGTCTGTTTGACCTTGAGTGGTGAATCCACTGCTGAGAGGTCATCACATGGCCACAAGCAGGGCCATTTGGGGATGTGTGTGTTGGCAATAAACCTTCCTCCTCGGACATCAGAGGTTGCTCTCTGTTCAATGCAGCTTCTTACACAGCTTCTGTCTTTTACCAGACTGGTAAAAACTGACTTTGGTTCATACAGAGGGTCTGGACCTCTGGCTACTCAGAAAAGAATTGTGTTCTGGAGGTGTGGACTATGCTGAAGTTTTAAATTTCACCCAATTGTTAACAGTTGGCCGTAATGCACCAGTCTGACGCTATGAAGCTTACCGGAAATTGCCTGCGCTGCAAACAACCATCCTCCACTGCAAAGAGAGAAGTGCCGAGCTGAACGAGGCGGGTGTTAATGTTATTTAAATATTGACAGCCAACATTCAATATGACTGTATGGCTTTGTTCACGTCCTCCACTGCCATCGCTAAAACTAAGACTAGGACTCCCAAACAGCTCAGAAAATCTACGTCATCTTTCACAACTTCTCCTTCTGTTCGCTGATCGGCCTGGTAGAAATTGAGGTCAGTTAAAGAAGGCCCAGACTGAGCAGCAGAGGGAGATGAGAATCCAGGATAACTGTTTTCCAGATAGTTCACGTTTGTATGTAATGAGTCAAGTGATGAAATGAAGACAATTTAAACTTGCCTTTAAATTCTTCTTTAAAACACATCAAAGTTGTTTCTAACATTTTCAATAACTAATTAAAAATCCACCAAATTAAGATGACTGCAATGACTTTAACTAGAACTGTTAATCATTGATACTTTAATTATTGGTTCCTCTTTTGTGGCGTCTTTTGTTGTGAAAGGTGAGCTTTCAAACCCTTATCTAGTGTCACTAATTAGCAACAGTCTGAAAACAGAAAACCTTGCTAAAAAAGGATTTGAACATTTGTTTTTATTTAATGCTTGACAAATTAAGAACAATGCAGTTTACTAAAACTTAAGAGGCTTTACAAGCAGAAAATATCTAAGTAAAAACATAAGGACAATAGAATGATATGACTAAATAAACCAAAATTAGACAATGGCATCAAGCTAGCAGTCTGAACATGTCTACTTACAGACGACCTAAACTTTAGAAAATATTCACACATGTGGGATTGACGTCACCCATTATCCACCCGATCTCTGGATAGATCTCTCATTTCTACAATAAAAACGAAACTGCATCACAGAAACAAGAACTGCTCCTCTTCTGATTCCACTTCTCTACCATCACTCCTCTTTCTTCTGTTGGTATATTTTCTATTTTTCTCTTGCTCCCCCTTTTTGTCTCTACAGTCTTTTGACCCCCGGCCTCCCTCCCTCCCGCTCCACTGACCCATCCTTTTCTCCGGCGGTCCCTGTCTTTGCTCTCCAGTCTGCAACCTGTGGAACCAATTAGACCTTGTAAGCGGAGGCCTTTTGCCCCTGTCGTGTGGTCTGTTTAACTTGCCGCTCCATAAGGACCTTTCCTCGTAGCGTGACCACCACCTCGCCTGCCTCGGTGGGTGGGTTTCGGGCGCTTTGGGAGGGGGCCTACATGTCACTGTAGGACGCTGGTGGGGGACCACCAGGTCTCCTTTGAACCCCTGTCTGACTGAAAGAAGTAAAATGCAAGTATTGAAATGCTTTCAGCGTCATATTAATGCACGCTTCTTGTACGTGTTAGTTTATTTGTGGGCATTTAGGATATGGTTCATCTACTTTAGGGGCAAACAAGCTCTTTTTTTTTTACTTTTTTGCAGCCCCAGAACATCTCGTTTTACCCCTTTTCACCCTCTACCCCCAGCTGCCTGGAATGCTTTTAACAATTCACTGTCAGACTCGGAGCAACATGGGACGCTGGGAGATTGTCACATTCCAAAGCGGGGCATTTTTTTTAGTTGCTCTTCACGTGTCAATCACCGACACTATCTCCTTGTCACCCTCAGCAACCCCCCCAACACCCACCCACCACCCAAAACACACACACACACATACACATACATAGAGTTCGCTTTACCGCGTCTCTCTTTTAAAGACACAGTCATCAGCAGCACGATAAGCACCTAAAAATGTTTTTTTTTTCAACACACGCAAACACCAATTTATCCGACTTCACAGGAAAGGCCTCCAACATCTGTGTTGTGGGTCACCGAGGAGCCCCTCTCTTCTTTTAGTGACGCAAACAGAAGAGCAGCGAGTTGAGAAGAGAGAGACAGAGGGGGAAAAAGTATGCATTTCAGGGCTCATAACTCATCTCAACTCATTTTTTTTTTCGGCTCTCTGACCTTTTAACTTTGCTAATGTTTGTGTTTCTTCAAAGTTCGACGACTTGCCGTGGAAAAAAAAAAAATCCCCTTCAGAACCGCACAGCTGAAGAAGCCTACAATTTCGTATCTTGATCCCAAATGATAAGCTGCGAATTGGGTCAGAGGGGTCACGCACAAACTCCCACAACATGCGGGCCAACTTTCAACAGATCTTAGTCCAACACACACACACACACACCGTGGGTTCTGGTGAGATTCCTCGGCACGTTATCAGAGCGTTGAAAGCACCTGCCTGGTATGTGACAGTGGCAGTTAGTGACAGTTCTCGTTTAAAGCTGGGAGGTGGTGGTGGGTGGAGGGGGCTTTGGGAAAACAGTTGATCCATTTGATAGGAGTCCTGCCGGACACTTGACAGGAGCTGTCGGTGAGTCCAGGACAGGGTGGTGCTTATCGATCAAACACTCCCTGCTATCTGACCTTTATGTCCCGAAGACGGGGCGGGGGGTGAGGAGAACGTAACGTGAGCCTGGAGGCTGGAGGAGGTGAGGAGACGTTTCAGGATTGTAGTTTAATTCGTTTAAAAATCAAAGAATGTGGTGGATTAAAATAAAAAAAAATACAAGCAATCATACATATTTTAAGTGAGCCTTATCAGCACCTCTCAAGTTCTCCCAGCAACATTATCATCAGCTTACACCGCTGACACTAACAAAGTCTGTGAAAGATTAGAGCAGTGGTTCCCAAAGTTAGGGTCGGGACCCCACTGTGGGCTGTGAAGCTTCAGGTGCAGGGTCAGATAATCTCAAGGACTCAATTGTATTTTAAAATGATTGCTAATAGTCTATATTTTACATAATTGTTATAAAAGATGACAACTTTAAACGGAGAGCTGCTCTCATGTTCTTTCTAGTTTGGATTGGACCAAAAAAAAAAATCCAACAAGGCCCAACCCGATCCTGTAGACAACAGGTGTCAAACTCCAGTCCTCAAGGGCCGCTGTCCTGCAGCTTTTAGATGTGCCTCTGCTGCACCACACCTGAATAGAATAATTAGGTCTTTATCAAGGCTCTGGAGAACTGATCTACACAAGAAGGAGGTAATTAAGCCATTTCATTCCAGTGTTTTGTTCCTGTGGCACATCTAAAAACTACAGGACACTGGCGTCCGAGTCCAACTAATTAACTTTAGTTATTATTTAAATTAAGATTTTACTGCTTTCGTTTTTAGAGGATAATTTGAGTAAGTTCTCCTGTTTTTAGCTTTTTGTTTAGCATCCTCCAGCTCCATTTTGTTGCTTATTGTAACCATAGAATGAGTCGAGTGTAAATCATCTGTGATGTGTGACTGACGGGAGCAGAGCTGCATAAATATTGTGAAGCTTGCTGCCCTTGTTACAATCTAATGAACATCTCCACCTTAATTATTTTTTTCCTCAACAAATCAAACTACATACTACTCTATTTAGACCACAACAAGTAGAATAACAACTTTATTTTGTATATTCTTGTTTAGTTTTCTCTGTGTTGTATGGATTGCTGGGTTATTAAACACACCATTGACCCCCGTCCCGACAATCAGGCAAATAATTTTGGCATGACCCAGCAGGCATTTCGGCTCAGTGTTGGGTCATAAATCTAAACTCTAGTCCTAAACAATTGCAGTTTTTCTTTGCAGGCCTCAGAGGTTTGTTAGAGAACATCAGTGAATAACGGGATTATGAAGATCAGGAAACACAGCAGGTGGGTCAGTGAAGTGTGTGGAGACAAAGAGCAGATAACTAAAACTGTGCATCACTCTGAACATCACAGTCCAATGGTGAGTCACAGTGGTGGTAGCATCATGCTATGGGGAAGCTTTTCCTTAATGAGTCAGAGTTAAATGAGCAAGCTAACTCCTCGACAAATCCCAGCAGAAGTCTTTTTACAGACTGCGAAAGAGTTACGACTGTGGAGGACGTTCACCTTCCAGCAGAACATCCCCAAACATGCAGCTGCAGTAATGTGGCTCAGATAAAAACATTTCCATGTGTAAAATCTCCCACTCAAAGGAAACACATAGATACAGTTAAGAATCTGTAGCAGAACTTAAACAATTATGTTTCCTTTACATCCAAACGTATTGAATTTGAGGTATTTTGCTAAGAGAAATAAGAAAAAGTTCAGTCTCTGGAGGATAAAAGCTGATGGAGAAACGACAAAAAAAACTTCCTGCAATTTTAGTTTTTCATAGCAGAAAGGCTGAATTGAAATTTACATCTGGCTCCTCTAGTTTTATTTCTAAAACATTTCATAATAAATATATTCTTTATCTGCTTCACAACCATGCACCACTTTTCTTTTAGTTTATAACATCAAATTCCAGCAAAATGAATTGAACAGTTCAGGGGAAAACACTTTGTCGGCTCAGTGAAAGACATAGTTCACCTTCATTTTAAAATGAAGGTGAACTTTTCACCAAGTTTTTGCATGGTGAAAAGGGGAAGTATATGCTTGTTGATAGGCAGGTTATTAGTACTTTACTTTCCTCAACATTGCTTTGGTGGAGAGCAAACCTGACAGATGCTCTGCTGGAGGCTGCTGTGAGGTATATATACATTTGACATTATTTTTGACCAAAACAAGCAGTTGTATGGTGACGCATTGCTCATACAGAATCCTTTCACATTATTGGTGCTTTCACATCCATATGCATTAATGAACCAGTTACCGATACTGTTGCCAGTCTTTAATGTTTTTTTAATCACAAATAAATAATAAATGATGATATTTATTAATCCAGACAATGACGTTGCCCTTAATTGATTTTTCTAAAAAAAACTGTAGTTCCCCTCTTCATCCAAGCCCATCCTGGATGAACTCAATTTAAGAATTTTATGTCCGCTGTGAAATTTCAGCTGCACATTTAGATCCGATTTTTAACGTGGTGCCATAAAGAACACAAAGACCACAAACATCATAAAGAGGATTAAGATTAGGATTTTATTTTATCATAAAGCTGTTGGAAAATACATTTATCAGAAATATATATATGTGTTTTTAAAATTTTTTGAATAAACTTGCCATATCCTTTTGCAAATTGTAAGATACTTTGTTTTATTTATTGAAAATTCATCCATTTCTTCTTTTAATGTTGAAAGTCCTAACACAAAAATGCCAATTAAAATGTTTTATGTCTAATTTATTTGCTTTTCAGTTATGTACACAATGTCATGTTTCATGTTAATTATATTTCTACGATCTCTACTTAATAAAAAGTAATATTCAATGTTAAATTATTCAATATATTCAATTAGGTCCAACGAAAACAATCATTTTCACATTTTGAGGATTGAAGAAATGGATGAATCGAATGGTTATTTCAGCCTTGACTCCAGAAAAAATAAAAATAAAAAAAATTACACCTCTGGATCCAGAAAGAAAAATCCTCCAGATTAAAAAGAACTGCCAAATAATTAAGTCTGTTTGTATCCTTATTGTTTTTGATTAATGGTGTAAACTAGCGTTTTCTGCATTGTACATGTTTATATTTCCCCTCTTTATTTCAGATTGTCATCATCCTCAGGTAAAAGTTTAATTCTCCGTGTTGATAGTTTAGACAGAATATCACAAACTTAATCAAAGTGAAGCTTCTTTACAAATTTTTCTATCTTTAGCAGCTGAATCCTTCCTCGCACTGTTTTCTTCCCTTTGCCTCTCAACAAAAATGTGTAATTTTAAGTCAAAACTGAAACCATTGTCTGTCAAAATATAAGCAGACTAACAGGAATTGTTGTGATCCTGAAAAACATCCTCACCAAGTTCAGTTTTTCTTCAAAATCTGGAGCCGTGCCACAGTTTATTTTTGCTGGAGAGGTGAACTCCACGCATCAGACCTGCAGCGAGAGGAAAGAGAAAAAAAAGCGATGACAAAGGACACCTAGTCATCTTGTGGCTGACCATAGTCAGTGTTTAGCCTGGATGATCTTTTGCCACTGGTCATTACAGCACCATGCTGGACTTACTGTAGTGTTGTCCAAACACTGTGCTTGGCGAGAACTGCACACAACAACAAAATGAGACTGGGAAATGTGAGTTTGAAATGTTCAATTTGGCTTAAAGGTTCAATTCTCCTGCAGATGTTATTTTATTTTATTACTTAATTTCTTTTAGATGTTTGATTCAGTCACTGCAGGGTTGGGGAAGCAGATTTAATGTTTCAAGCAGGTTTTCAGTGAATGTTGGTGAAGTGAAAGTGTGAGATCTGATGTGTGGTTAATGGGCTCCCTCTACTGTTTCCTCAGTTACTCACACCTCGGCCCCCTTTAATGGAAACAGCAATTTTGAAAAAACAAAAAAACAACTCGTGTTTGTGCTAGAATGAAGAGCAAACAATTTCGCTTTAGAGGGAATTGTAGGTTTATTGTAGTTGGTGTGTTTTGCGAAACGACAGTTGAAACACTTTTTTCGCATCAAACTAGTCATCTGATCAATGACATGATACTCCTGGCAGAAAAGACAAAGAAGAAGACAGGAAGTAATAGGAGCAGGGGCGCTGTATGGGGGGGGGGAAGTTATGACAGTTCTAAGGGCCCCTGACCAACAGGGGGCCCTTCACAATTTATTTATTTTTTCTTCATAGAAATTTTAAAAAATGGGGCCCCGTCAATTACAAAATTAATTATATTGTGTTTTCTAAAATTGTTTTTAGCAGAAAAGATTAAATGTTCCCCCTCCCAGACCAAAACACTCATATTTGCCCTGAACCTCCTGGATCTGCATGAAATGATTCGTTCCTGCTTGGAGCTTGACGGTGACGATGTTCAGCAGCAGACAATGGAAGACAAGAACTGTGGCTGATACTATGCTGCTAAGAAAAATAATAGTCAGGTTTTCAAAAAATAGAGACAGAGAGAGAAAAAGGTAAATGTGTCAATTTGTAACCCAGTTTTTCTCCGAAAGGAGGGTAGACTGTGAGATTATCAACCATTTAGCATAGTTAGCTTAGCTACAGACTGTTTGCCTCCATTTCACTAACATTTAATGAATTAAGGAAATAAATTACCAACATATTGATATATTGAACTTGTACCTTTTACCACTTAACAGATGAGTCAGTCAGCAGCAGCAGCTCTAACCCACGTCCCCCCTGACCTGTCCTCTCCTAAGAGAAATTAAAGCTGCAGTATGTAACTTTTATACTGTTTTAAAATGTATTTGCATATTTGTTATATGAGACAGTATGATATAGAGATAATCTGTGAAGCATCTATTTCCTCTGCCTTCTTCTCCCAATACAGTCTAGAAACAGCTAATCAGAGACAGGAGAGGTTTAGTGCTGTCAATCACAATCTCTTATGGCTGCTCATCCCTATGCTGCCGTTAGCATAGCCTGTTGTGAATGCTCAGTCCAGCATTCACCACAGGAATAGGAGGATAATGGTGCAGCACGTTCCCACCTCCATCCTCAGGAAAATGAAGAAAGGCTTGTTGATTCCTGCAAAAAGTGTGTGGTTTAGGTACAAAACACACACCAGTATAGGTGTATGCCTACTGAACTGTGAGGGTACAGAGTTGATTCTTTATGGATTCAAGGAAATCCATTTCAGATTATAGCTACTTCCATTAACTTTGTTTTTAAACTCATTGAAGTTGTGTAAACTTTCCATCCTAGAAAAGAAACAGTTTCAGGGTCTTTAAAAAATCTTAAATTCATATATCTAAAATAGTGTCTTAATATATAGGCAAAAGTTTGAGTCGCACACAGACATCGTCATTCTGTCCTGTAACTTGAGGCGGTCGAGGCTACCGCTAACTAGCTGCTAACATACCATTGCTAGCTAGCTAGACGTTTTTGGGTCTGTCATTAGAAAGAGAAAATTTATTGCTAGTTGGCTGGATGACGTTCGCCACTTCTGTTGCCAACTCTTCAAGATGCTATTCTGTGCACTGTTACACTTTCCTTTGTGATACAAGAATTAAATTTAATTCATAATGGTCTTAAATTGTAGTTGGTGAAACTTACAGAAACCACGAGTTCAGAAAATCAGTGCCAGTGGTAAGTGAAACTATATATCCCATCACATCTGAGTTTCTGTTCGGAGCACATCCTTCCTCCTCCATCTTCCCTCCCCTTTTCTCCTTTCTGATCTATAAATACTCCGTCATCAGTGGAGGTTGGCTGTGAGAGGCATCGACCCCGACCTCTCTCCGTCCAGCAGAGCGGTGATTTATGGGGCCTCAGGCTGCTGCTAACCTTGCACTTGAGCCCTGGCAGTATAAATGATAGCGGGTCAGTGGCACCGTGGATGCTCCGTCTCTCGCTCTCTCTCCCCATCTCTCTGTCCTGTTATCATCACTGTGATGAAGACATCCTCCTCCTCCTCGCCGTCTCCTGCGAGTATAAATAGTGCCAGATCAGGTGACAACGCCGGCCTTGGCCTTTGATGGGAGCTTTAATTTCATGCCTAATTTCTCTCGGCAGAGCGAGGATCGATGCTGCCCCGCTCGTGCTCCCTCTCGCTCTGCTCTCTCTTTGGAGGTGCAAAGGCTGAAAGCAAAGAAAAGCAAATGTCCACCGCTGAATTATATGCACACATTAAGCCGTGCAGTACATCAGTGAATGTGCATTCCTATTGACATCCTTCACAGCAAGCAAATTACAGACAAATGGAGGTAAAGAGGCACATAAGGAGACTCAGATTTCTCCAGCAGCAAAGATGACTTAAGCAATCGATACAGCTGAAACAAATAGCTTTGGAAATAAGAGCAACAAGCAAAATATAACTACACAGCAGCAACCCACCTGAGTGCTGTGTGTGTTACACATCGCCACGGTGATAAATATGAGTCCCCGTCTGCAGCCCAGGGGAGGCATTGAACTCTAGCCCCTTTATAATGACTTTGTCTACCTATCGATCCGGCTATGATCCATGTACTGTAATTCTTATATCATCAGGCCTGGCCTCAACAATAACTCCCAGTCATATTTCGGGGCCTCCTGTCCACTTGACAACTTAATGATGCAAGGGTCCTTGCCGAGTTTGGATTTTTACCCAACTCAGCTCCCTCTTCCTTTCTCCTGCAGGCTTTAATTTCTCCTTGTTCTTTAAGACTAATATCAGTAAAAGCACCCAGAGAACGTTCTGTCCAAGGACTTCTTTCCTTTACGCCACACACCCTCTCCTTTACACTCCCTTCTCTCTCTCTCTCTCTCTCTCTACAGTACAGGACAGGGATTTTGTTTTTTTCTTTTTTTGGGTGATTTGAAGCGCAGCTCCCTGCAGGCTGAAAGGGAGACTCAGCTGTCCCTCTTTAGTCCCTGTTCTTCTTCTCCCCTAGTGCCAGAGCCATATTTCATTGTCACTTCAACCCTTTCTTTCTAGCCTGGGTGTAATAGCGAGAGATATATGGGGCTCAGTTCTGCAGCCTTCTGAGCTTCCTCAGTCTTCGATAAAACACTGTCAGAGTGACAAAACAGCAGCCCCTGGGTATTCAGGCACAGATGCCCCTCTCATCCAGAAGCAATTACTCAACATCCTGCGCTGATCCTTTTAGTAACAACGCAACATATTTAGTAGGGAAGAGTTCGAACAGTCATCAGCCTTTCTGTTCATCCCCATGTCTTTAGAGACGCTCACTGGCCACTTTATTAGGTACAAGGCTGGCACAGAAATCTGTTTTTTTTTTTTAATGTTTGCTAAAATTAACATTATATCGTGACAGTATGATATGAGACAGACAGTCAAGCTCCTCTGCCTTCTCCCGTAAATATATTTCTCCATCAGAAACAACCAATCACAGCCAGGAGGAGGGTTTTAACTCTGTCAATCAGTCTTGTGTATGTGCTGCTCGCTTTCTTTCCGCTTCACTACAGCTGGTTCACCACAACAGAGGCTGCCACGAAGGCTCAGGTTAGTTAGGATGGCCAGCGATGATGGTGGAATCGTAAGTTGTCCTTTTGTCTTCAGGCAGGAAACAACAGAGTTACCTTTACAATTTCCATGTTGATTCAAATCAAGCTCATGAAATGAGTTACACTAAACCAGTGGTCTCAATCTGAAATCCTCCAACTTTTACATGTCTCTCTGCCTCAGCACATATGGCTATAACATCAGCTAATCAGCAGAGCTCTGTAGAGATTGACTGCTATGCTAGTGAGGCAGTTTTGCCATTTAATTCAAGTGTGGAGGAGAAGGGACACATCTAAACATTGCAGGACTTTGGCTCTCAAGGCCTGCAGTTTGGGACCATTGCTCTAAATACTCACCATCATTCAATATAGAATCCAGCAAAGCAACGGCCGAGTCAAATCAACTCTCCCTCTCATTATGTAACCATAATGGAAAACCAAGTAGAGCTGAGATGAGACCTGCTGAGTAGTTACTAGTGATTTTGTTAATTTATTTCCATGTAGACGCAGTAATGCAGTCAAAGCATTAGGGTTGTAACCCTAACCCATGTTGTAATATTATTCCCGCTTAAGAAAACATGTCTGGAGTGTTGTCTTGATTCTTCTGTGCATGTCTGAGAAATCCTTGATTCTCCTGTGGCAGCCATTCAGGCTTGCCTAAACGCTTTCTCTCACAAAGCGCCGCACCCTTCCTCCTCAACTAATCCACTGCTGTACAAAGATCTATTTACAAAATAACAGCTGTGAGAGAGTTGGGAGTCCTGATTGAGACAGCATTTGCTACAAAATAATTGACTTTTTCGATTTACTCTTATAAAGCAAAAACAGAAACTTTACAGTTTTATATGATCAGAGAAAATGAGTGCTTCATTTTTGTAAAAAAAAAAAAGAAAAAAAAAAGTCCAACATCACCTTATTAGGAACTAAAACTCAATTCTTCTAATCAATCTGACACTCTGCTGCACTCTTTTACAGCTCATTCATAGCTGCCCTTTGCACAGTTACAGTGACAAAATATTTCCTGTTCATGGCCTTCCATACCTCACATGCTGGAGCTATTATACCTGATTTTGGTTGTCCTGTCATTTGAGCCAAACAAGTGCGACTCTGCATGTTGTACAAAAATGTCCGTTGCTTTGTTAAATCACTGCACTGGTTTGAAAACAACTTCTTCTGTTTTTGAGTTAATAAACAATGAAAAACTATTCACACGTTTTGAAAAGTAAAATCTGATTTCACCGTTTTGTCGTGCTTCTCAGCTACCCATCATGCACTAATGCATAGATCTTATATAAATTGAGAGATGAGCATGAATTTATTATCTGCCTGTTAAACCGTCTTTGACTTGCAGGGGGTGTGGAGGGTTTGTGTGCAGATGAAGCCAAAGACTTTAGCCTTTAGCCAAGTGACTCTCCTCTCACTCAAGCAGCATCCAGTATGATGCAGACAGACAATAAAACTACAGTTTTATTTACAAAAACTGCAGTGAAATAAAACATGTCACCATGAGACAGGAAACCATCTTGAGTTTTACTCTTAAGAGAGTTTTATTTTCTTCAAACGATCCTTATTTAAAACTTAATATTTTCTTTCCAGCTCTGTTCCATTCTTAAACACAAATGAAAGCAGGCATGAGCAAAGAAAACACATTTTGGGAAAAAGAATGAAAATAAAATGCCTTTTGGCAACGATACCCAAACATTTTGTCATGTGAGAAAGAATGATAACGTAGAAAGACCTTGTGGGTCACAAAAAACTTGATTTTTTAAAAATAAAACCATGACAACTTATGTAAACGGGTTGGACGCCTTATTTCCCTCAGTAACTTAAGTCAATAATAAAATAAAATCGCCATTTACTCAGCCTATTTTTGTCAAACTTGTTTAAAAAACTGGAACATTTGAGTGTGACAAAAGGTCACCCATAAACAATCAGCTGGGTTGCTGAGGATGTCATGATGCAAACATTTCCTCATTGAAAATCACACAAAGGATTTAATGAGACAATGTTCTATTTCCTTCCTTTACTCTTCAACCAAAATGAATCTGGAAAAGTTGTTTCGCTCTACCTTGCATCTCTCACACTTCCTTACACGTTCTTTTCAGTTTCCACCTTTTATTTTTCTTATCTCACTTGCCGTCATCGCCCCCGCCGCCCTCTCTCTCTCTCTCTCTCTCTCTCTCTCTCTCTCTCTCCTCACACCGGCACACAGTCCCCTCCTCCCCCCCAGCCTTAATTGGGAGTCAGGCAGAGCAGTGGAAATCGCATTAACGCGGGCCCCGCCTGGGTGTGCCATCCATCTTCTTTTTTATTACGCCGCGCCGGGGCTGCCTGGGCCGCTGCCGTTCGATTTGTCACCGGCCTCGTTCGCTGATAACAGGCATTTGTCATCGCCTTGCCTCCCTGTTAATGTTATCATCTCCTCCCTGACAGCCGCCCTCCGCCGGGGAGCGCCTGCGACAAAGCACATCCGTCAAGCGAATATTTCCACGGCTAAGGGGACCGCGCTCTGCAATAAGCCACATTAAAGCACTTATGAAGGGTGCAGGCCGAGCAGTTTGTGCGACGCATCCCTGTTTGTGTGTGTGCGCGCGCGCATGCCTCTTGATTGCGCACGAGCTCGGTGCGCATCCGCACTCTGGTGTTTCAGGAGCGCGTGGTGCTCCTGTCAGTGTGGTAAAAGAGGCGAGGTGGGGGCCGACAGGGAGAGGAAGAGGTAATTTGTTGCAATTAATTACGCAGTGAGTGTGGCTTTGTTGTGTGGGAGAGCATTTTATCTGTTGGAATGCTTCCTTCGTCAGGGTGTGATGCTATTTGTTTGATTTATAGCTTCTGCCAGCCTGAGGCACAGCCAACTGTGTGTGTGTGTGTGTGTGTATGCTGTGGCATTATCCGCAGAAATATACTGTAGTCTCTGTGACAAGGAGACCTTTGTTTGAGAGTGATGTTACATATGAAGAGGCCACTCAGCCCTTGCTGTTGGTCCTCTGTTGGGACTGGGGACTCGGCCGTCCATTTGTCTTTCAGCAGCAGCTCCAAAGGTTGACCCTCCATCACGAGCCCGCCTCGCCTCTTTATAAGACAGGCGGTCGTGTCTGAAGTGTCGAGACCACTGCAGCATGCAAAACCCTCGCTGCAAACCCGCACGCGCCGAAGTTCAACTCTTTTGTTTTTATGAGGACGGCGAGAGATGTGACAGCATTTATCCATTCTGCCCCAGCTGGGGGTTGCGGGGCCCTTCTGCAGGCGCTGACAGATGGATCAGCCAGCCTAGAGGCAGAGGGAAGAGACGAGAGGGAGAGGAGAGGCCTTCCGCATCGCTCATGCAGCGTGAGTCGTCAATGCTGTAGCGTGTGTCGCATGTTGTGGCGGGGCCTCAACCTTCACAGAGCACCGGAGCCGTGAGGATGGCGGTGACAACCGTAACTGAAACTCGCTCCGCGCTCTCGATCGCACAGGCAAAGCAGTTCAGACGAGATCGGAGGTGATCAGGAAGACTCTTGGTATGTCACAGAAATCACAGAAGACAGGCAGACCGGTAAGAGGAGCATCGGCTGGAGGAGAAACCAAGAGGCCCATGGTAACTCTGCAGGAGATGCAGAGTTCCCCAGCTCAGGTGGGAATCTGTTGTCATGGTGATGGGTCCACAAAATTGGCCTTTATGGAAGAGTAGCAGGAATGAAGGCCGTAGTAAGTTCTGCAAGCCATGTAGGACAAACAGGAGGGAGAAAACACAGCACACATAAAACACCTGCTTAAGTGGTCAAGTATTAATAAACTGCTCTGGGTTATCCTTAACTGTACAAGAATTAAAAAAAAATTCATAACTTTTAAGCTTTATCATGTTTTGTCATCTTCCAGCCACAAATGTTTATTGATTTCATTGGATCTTTAAGTAATAGTCTTGCCAAATTCCCAACTTTATTTATGAGCTATTTTAAAACAGCAACTAACCACACAGTGTGTACCAACACACTAACTACTAACACATTGTTGTGCCTAGGGAAGTGGAATTACAATCATTTTCAGGTGGCACATCTTGTCGATATAATGAGTATTAGTTCTGCACTTTATAAACGTCGCCTTAGTGAAGGAGTGGCAACAAGAAAACCATTTTTGAAGGAAAGCCTTGAGAAGTCCCATTTGTGGATTTATCAGTCAAATAGGGGACACAGCACACATGGAGGAAAGTGTCTGGTGAAATTATACCAAAAACCGAGCTTTTTGACGCCATTTCACCCTGAACACACAATCTCTACTACCGTGAAACATGGTGGCGGCAACATTATGCTGTGGGAATGTTGATGAGGAGGAGCTAGGAGCTAAATGCAGCGGTGTCTGAGGGAAAACCTGTTAACTTCCAGCAGGACAACACTAACCACCACTAGAGCTACTAACCATATTAATATGTTGTAGTACTGACCAAAGGTCTGACCTTAATGTGTGGCAAGACTTAAAGATTACAGATCAAAATGTTCTCTAGCCAGTCTAAATTAAATAGATAAGAAGCTCAGTCTCAGGATGTGAAGAGCTGGTAGAGATATAATTTACACCAAAAGATTATATCTATACATACACCGCAAAAGTTTGCTTTGTGGTACTGACTTAGGGGAGCTAAAATTTAAATGTGCATAACACTTTTCAGTTTGTTTTTTTTTTAAATTTGTACAAAAATTTAAGAATGATGCATTGTCTCCCTTCACACTAACAACGGGGCTCTACTGTAAGTTGAGCGACACCAGAAAATCCCAGTTGAAAGTTTCAGTTGAAATCCAATAAAACGTGACAAAGTTCAAGGGCTAACCCAGGGCCCTCTAGTTTTACTTACTTATTGTTCAAAACAAATCTGAGGACACTCACTGGTTTTAGTTTACCTTCAGCTCAATATCCAGAGATTTTCAGTCCTCAGCACTGCATATTGACCTGAAGTCCTGTTTACAGTTAGCCAAACATCTGTCTTTGGCCATTAACAGGCCAAACGAGCCTAACGCTCAACAATAGTGATATCATGTGGTGTTGAAAGAATCAAATTAACACAGTGGCTGAAAACATCTGAGAGAAAACTGTGAAGTCTCCACAGTTCCAACGAAAGAGCCAAGCGACCGTGGGAAATCGATCCGAATGTGACGAACAGTTGAGCTGAAGCACATGACCGTGTGGCCTCTGCTCCACGTCATGGACAAGAACCGAGGAATTTAACAACAAACCATAAACAAAAACATCTCAACGAAGCCAATATTTTATTATACTTTGTGTACATTTATGTCTCAGACTTGTTCAAGTAAAGCAGTCAACCTCACGACCGCAGTTCGTCATCGTACTCTTTTTTTTTTTACAGGAAGTTATTTTTCTCTTTCCACCTTTTACTTTTCGTCATGGAGCCTGAGTGATCCGTAGCCGTTCATCAGCGCCAGTTTCAGGTGACTGTTTGGAGTCGGCTCCTCCTTCTGGACGCTGTTTTTGGTGGCAAACATCTGGCTGATCTCCAGGAAGGTTTTGTTCTTGGTCTCAGGAATGATCCATATGGCGTACGCAGCGACTCCCCAGCAGATCGCGCAGAAGATCAGGTAGCAGTACGGGCCCGTTGCGTCCTAAAAAGGGACAATGCAAAATAATCCAAAAGAGTACGGAAGCTGACTTATATTAACTTTAGTAACATTTAAAGTTTCTTGCGAATCAAGGCAATCGTAAACTGCTGCTCCATGCAAATTGACAAAAAAGCCTGTTAGGATAATTTCATTTCAAAAATATTTTCCATTATGCTCATCAAGGCATTTACCTAAATAATAATTTTTGTTGTGTTGCTGTAAAATTAATTGCCCATTGGGACATGAAATCTGAAATGCTTCAAGTTCTATAGGAGATAATGTTTCCCCCCAAAATATAACGTAGCAATTTTTGCTTAAGCTAATTTTTCAAAAAAGTGTTTGATAGTCATTTTTAGATGTTCCAACCAGATTTGCGTTGCATGAAATTGCGTCAATTTTGTCAACCTAAATGACATTTGGAAATTATACGTTTATAGTAAAAATGTGAAATATTTTGCATAAACAAAAAGTACAATCAGTTAGCAGGAAGATTAGGATCTATGAAAAATACATCAACAGAAAGTTAAAAATCTGCTCTTTGGAGATCCACAAAAACATATTCATTTATCCATCCGCCTTCTGCATCTGAAGGAGTTCCTTGGCCAGAGGAGATTTATAGTCCCCTCTTCATCCGACTCCTTTCGATGCGCAGGAGCAGCTCATTTACTCGTAGCTGTCTTACAGAACAACCTCATTTCTGTCACTTTTAAAGTGACTGATTAACTTTGTGTTCGTCAGGCAAGTATTTATATCTCTCAGCAAAAGGTCATGATCATAGCAGAGACGGATCGGTGAATGAAAAGGTCTTCATTACTACTAATGAGGCCCTAATCTGCACCTTTCGCTCCATCCTACCAAGATACAGAGATTCTTGAACTCTTCTTCGGGTTGAGAAAAAAAAACATAAGCACCAGTGGACTGTGATATTCTCAGTTTAGGAGGCCTGACATATCGTTTGCTTTCTCCACTTTTTGATGAACAGACTTTAAAATTTCTGCTTTAAGTTTCTCCACATCTTTCTCCCTAACCTGTCTTTGCTCCTACTTGGTCTTCATGATGCTGTTTGTTCACTGATGTTCTCTAACAAACCTCTGAGGCTTTTTTGGAAACAGTCGGTTGCCACATGTTTCAGATACGAACATATATTTAAAAAAATTACATAGATCTGTGTCCAGTTCACAAAGTGCTCATTTGTGTTCATCTTTCACGTAAAATCCCAGTACAATGCACAGAAGTTTCTGGTTCTTGAATAACAAGATATTTATATACATGCATACAAAAACATGACAGATCATTCTGGCTAACAATAAGTAATCTGAAACTTGTCCTCCAGAATAGAAAAGTTTCAAACTATAGTTTGAAATGGAAAAGTTTCAAACCATGATTGCATCTGAGGAGAACTGAAAGAGGTTTGCATTGTAAAAAGTTCAGATTCAGTTTCTGACCTCGAGGAAGGGAAAGACGAAGCCAATGGTGAAGTTGGACAGCCAGTTGAGGCAGCCGGCCACGGTGTAGGCAGACGGTCGGTGCGACTGCTTAAAGAGCTCGGCTGTGATCAGAAAAGGAACGCCGGCTGGAAAGACAGGACGAAAAAGTGACAGTGTTAAATTAGAAACCAGAACTACTGCATCCTGTGTCTGTTTGGTGAAATTTATAGGCTCGATCCGACCAAGCATCCAGTCATCACACAAATCCAACTTAATTACCCGGTGCTGTTATGAAATTAACACCAGCAACTTCATTCATCAAGTAGTTTATCAATATTCCCTCTCTGGCTTATTTACTAGCCTTCGCTCAAAATTAATAAATGGTGATCTAACAAAAGCCAAAGTGCTATTAAGTTACACTCGCTTCCTTTCATGTATTTCATTTAGTGTCCGTTATTGCAGACAGGAAGATGGCCGACAACGTCTGGAAGAGGCAGGCAGTAAGTGTGAAAAGACGGCAGCTTTGCCAGGACATCTACAAGTGTCGGGGTTACATCAGAGGGTGGCTTTGCTTTAAACATTTCTCATTGTTAGATTGTGCCTTAGCTAAAGCTCTAATGATCATCTTCCAGAATGATGTCCTCATTATCTGTGGCTGCTAACAGCAGACAGAGAGGTTTAGTACTGTCAGATGAATAACTATAGGCCATCATTTGTCAACATGCTCTACGTGAGAGCGAGGTTTCCTCCGAAAGAAACCGAATTCATCACAGGGAAGCTTGTGAACAATGAGCCATTAAAGGTCTAATTGCAGGAACAGAGATCCTCCTTCTTGTTCTGTGGTATAGATTTTTGCCGCGTTGATGAATGACGCTACGTACACCAGATTTGGCCCGATTCATCTTCCTCACGGGTCCGCTTGATGTGGTGGTAAACTAACGCCTCGTAATTCTCTTCCCTCGTCTCATCTAAATGGCTACAGGAATGGATGTAGTGTGGCAGCACAGATTTCCTAATTTACAAGAGTAATGAAATACAATATCTCTTCATGCTCTCGTAGGAAGGAGGGGGGAGTGGAGGCTGAGTTTCTGCAGTTCCTCAAGCTGCCAGTAGGGAGCAGTGTCACCTTAAACTCAAGGGCTGCCTCTGCTGACGGAAAGGGTTCAGATTGAGGTCTGGGAGTGTTTTCTCCTTCTCCTGTGAAGTAAAAATTGGAGGATATGATGGAGTTTGATATTACCTGGACCTATGCAGAAGCCAGCGATGATCCCCACAACGCAGCCCACACTGATGTAGCTCATGAAGGGAAACCGAGCCTGCAAAGCCACGGAAATTTGAGCACTTTCTAATGACTATCCATTTAATTGCACTCAATCATTTTGATTATAAGATACCAGAAACCTAATTTGTACCATGTGGTGCTCCTTGACATTTACTTAATATGACACATAATTACTTTCTTGCTTGTATTGTTATTGTTTACAGGCACAAACAAGACAGGGGAAGAGGCAAATTATAGATATCTGAACTTACTGACTCTAGTATTCCTGTTTAGTAAAATGCACACAAGTTTTTAAGATGCAGTCATTGTAGATGTACCTGGAGGAGGACGGACACGGTGATTCCCGCACAGCAGAGACCCATGAAGAGGAACCCACCGATAATCAGAGGTCGTCTGCCCACACGCTCAATGGTGAAACACTAAATAATGTAAGAGGAAGTGGTGAATGGCTGGCAACTGTAGACAAATATATATGGCAGAAACAACTGACATTTTCAGCATTCATCTTCTGTGTTTTAATGTCCGCTTCATAGCACACTTACCGTATTGTGCAAAAGTCTTGAGTTAACTTTTGAATTTCTCTGTGTCTACTTTTAAGATGTGAATTTTTATGGTGGCACTGATAATCTTTTCTCAATGTTTTGGAAAAAAATAAGGTATTTAAAGCCTATTTTTTTGGATTTTGGCTGCTCTTTTCTATTAATTTTGTACAGTAAAATAATGTTTAAGATTATGTACAAATAAAAAGTATGACATGAATTTGTTTTACTGTTTTATCTCCAAATATAATCCAACGCGACAAACTACCTAACTGCCTTTCAGAGGAATGTCATTTATTTTCTAAACTGTGGCTGACCTAGACTTATTCAGCCACAAAAAATAAATGTTTAGACATTTTATCAGCAATTACAGCTTAATTTGTTTTAACTTCTTCCACCTCATCTGTTTTAAATAAAGAATAAAACAAAGTTTGATTGTCTGAAAAATAACATTTTAACAACAAAACAGGAGCTATTGGGTGAAAACTTTGAAATCATTAGATGATAACTAGACCCACTCCCCATCCATTATCCCTCAGCCTTGTTGTTGAATCGGTATAGTACAATAATAAGAAGCTAAAATCCATTTGTTGTTAATTAACCAGGTTTCATGTCAGCTAACTGTCTTTCCTCATCATGACTGTCATTGGTTTTTTTATTCATCATTTGTCTTTAGTGCAATCAGAACAAAGTGGATTAGCCTTCTTTCAGCCAGCTGACTCGCAGTGTGTAGCAACACCACATTATTGGACATTCCAAATAACCGGAGAAAACTCTGTCACTCCTTCACTTTTTATGGCATCTAGTTAAACGTTTTTGAAACAATGAAGTGATATAATTGAAGATTTTAGCAGTTTTAACACACTAGAATACACTGATACTAGTAACTCCATCATGCTTTATCTGGGTCTGGATTCAACATTGAGATCAGATCAGATCATAAAATTTAGATTTTTTGCTACAGAAAAAAAAAAAGAACAATGAAGAACGCATTACTAACAAAAATACAATGAAAGGTATTAAAAACACCATTTTAAAGCATTTTCTAGTGGAGTTTAAATCAAGCTACTGTCTGTACACTTGATGAAACATAATTTGATTAATCATGCTGTACAATGTTGTGTAATAACTAATCACTTTTTAAAATTGTTTTTTCCAATTTACTAATTAACTCTCCAGTCAACATAATCATGTCACCAGAGGAGTTGACTTCATGTTACAGTCTTGTCATGTCAAAATGATCTGCTGTTAAATGAAGCCAATCACAGGCTGATAAACGTCGCATTAAAACGTCCGCTCACCCCCAGCATCCCAGCGATGACCTCTATGGCTCCAGTTCCCACCGTCGTGTACTGAATGTGAGGTTCTGGGATTCCCGCATTCCTGAATATTTCATTTGTATAGAACCAGATCTGAAATTCCGAAGAAAAAAACCATGAAGTTTATTAGGATGAATCTGACAGATTAGAAACTCAGATTTAGATTATCTGGTTTTCTAAGGAGCCAAAACACCCGTCTTGTTATTTTGCGTGTTCGCTTGATTCATTATGCCGATCATTTTCATTAGTCCGACCATCACTTATGAGTTTGAGATTCTGCGTTTCATGAGCATGGATTGCTGACAAGTGCTCCCCTTGAAATTAATTTGTGCGTTCTCATCAATCACATTTTACCGGAGCAGCATCCATCATTGATGAGGTGAGGACAGAAACGTGATCAGCGCAGTTCAGTCCTGTCTTGTTGATTTAGTAACCGAACATGTTGCATTTTATCAACATAACTTTGAAACATGCATACCCGTGTGTCTGGTTACAGTCAAACAACATTTCCTTGTGTTCTTTTTAAAGAAAACGTCTTGTGGTTCATTTGCAAAATCTTTATTTTTTTCCCCAGCTATTCTTTTGTATGCTTATTTCTGATGAGTTTGGGTCCATTTTGTTGTTGATGATCAAGTTTGGGTCAAGCTCAGAAAACGTTCAAACCTCATAACCTCACATATTATGAGGTTTGTTGTTGCGTTACAGCACAAAGTGGTGAAGGAATATGAAGTGGAACTAAATAATGTTTAAGATTATGTACAAATAAAAGGTATGACATGCATTTGTTTTACTGCTTTATCTCCAAATATAATCCAGCGCAACAAACTACCCAATTAGTGAATAAAGTTGTGGAGAAATTCCTGGTAAATTCATATGTCTGGCAAACAGATCATTAATTAGAAAAATTAATTAGCTGCCAAATTGTCCATACTTTTGGT
The DNA here is from genome assembly GCA_903066815.1 of Brachyrhaphis roseni. NCBI lineage: Eukaryota > Metazoa > Chordata > Actinopteri > Cyprinodontiformes > Poeciliidae > Brachyrhaphis > Brachyrhaphis roseni. The sequence goes on from CAEFZY010066873.1 coordinate 62,163, forward strand.
CTGAGATCAAAGTCAAACTCTTCTGCAACCTTCAGATCACCCACTTCCTACAATAATGGCCTTTTTTGCCATAAAGAAAAAACAATTGCCACATATTTTATGCCAAAAGATGATTTAAGGTAAAAAATAAATAAATAAATAAAAACAACTTTAGGCACAAAATGACTTAGGCCATTATTTTAGGAAGGTAGCAAAATTATTTTTACGCAGAAAATGAACACACTGAGCAAATCCCCACTACTCTAAAAACTCATGGTGGCAGCATCATGCTGTGACGACGCTTAACAAGGGCAGTGAAAGGGGTCAGAGGTCATTACAGGGCAATCATTGAAGAAAACCTGCTTCAGACAGTAAAAAGCTTCAGACAAGAGCAGATATTCATCTTGCAGCTGGGGAACCACGCCTGAAACCAGCTAGAGCTACAACTTAGTGGCTCAAAGTATATTTATATGTTAATACCAGAACTGAATGGAGAATGTGTGATGAAAACTGTGCCTCCCTCTCCAGCCAGTCTGACTGATGACTTACTTCAGTGTTAAAATGTATAAAGCTGGTAGAGACAAAGCCCAATAGTCCAGATTTATGCATCTGTTGGCTGAAGTGTTGGGTTCATTCAGATTTAACTTTGAGAAATTAATTTCTGTTCATTTAGCATTTGTAACTGATTGGTAGAGTCTGAAATGAAGCTCTTGATAAGCAGCAGTACCTCCCATTATTTCCATCCAAGCATTGTGCTAGCATGAACCTGTATGCTCCAGACGAGCTAAATGCTAACATTTTTCTGAGTAACGCTGCATTTTACTGATCAACGGGTCTAATTTGGTATTTCAAATATTTTCATGTTACATTCACACAATTTAATGCTTGTTATTGTGATTTCAATGTGATAAACTATTGAAGTGGAATACAAACATGGGGACATGGGTCTCACAATTTTTTGGCACTCACAGATTTCAAAAGTGTGGCATGCATTTAAACTCACCCTTCTCTACTCTGACACTACTCGGTAAAATCTTTGCATAAATAACATCTGCACAAACTCAGGGACAGCTCTATTCCCCATCCGGTTCCACAAAATGAGTAAGATATGCTGATAGTTTCCGTCCTAACTTTAGATAAGAGCAGATGATAAATCATTAACTGAAATACATGTTTTAGATTTCAGCTTTAGCCTCCTGTTTTTATCTGCGTGTGTGAAGCCTTGCAGAGTGGAGCAGCTGGGACCGAGCGGCCCAGCAGGAAGCCCCCGCCCTGCTGGGAAATGATGCCACCGTGAGCCAGCATGCCTGGAGCTCCCATCCACACGAAGCAACGAGCACAAAGATGTGCTCCACTTTGCGTTCAGATGGGTGGACCTTGTTAGGTGAGGTTGCAGTGAGAAAGATAATGAGGCGTGATCGTGTCGCCCTCAGCTTAGTTATTCAGCGGCTGTAGTACTGCGCGACTCTGTGATGTATGGACAGAAGGAAGGAGCCCAGCTGGGACCTGCAACAGTCTGAGCTCTCGTTTTTTTCTTTTGCATGAAGCGCACAGAGCGATGCACTTCATCCAAAATGATAAAGAAACACAATGAAGTTGCTGCTCTGTCCCCACTCACTGCATCGATCCCAGACAGCTGCATCCCGATGTTGACCACCACGATGGTGAGGACCTGCCAGCGGACAGAGCGGTCCGTGAGTAGGCGGCGGACAGAGAGGGTCTTGATGGAGGAGAGCGACCGTTGTTCCTCCTGCATCTCCTCCACCTCAGCCTGGATGTTTCCTTTTTTGCGGAAACACTTGAGGGCTGGAGAACAGACACAGCTTCTGAATTTTACAGCACATAGAACTGAAATGACAAAGAAAAGAAGTGCCGTCTCTGACCTGAAACGGTCGCGTGGACATTTCCCTTCTCGATCAGCAGGTACCGTGGACTCTCTGGAAACCATGGTAACAGCATCAGCTGGACCAAAGTAGGAAACAATATGAGGGAGAGGAGCAGCGGCCAATGTTCTTCCTGTGTGAAGAAATACCAAAAAAAACTTTGCTTTTTTTTTTTTTTATCTACACTGTTATTTCTGTAAGAAATACGTAAAAATTAAACAGATTGACAAACAAACAAAAGACTTAAGACATTTGTGGTTTTTCATGCAGCTACTCAATAACTGCTCACTTTGGTGTTCAGACTGAAAGGCCTGAAGGTATAAACAGATATTTTTGCTTGGCCATGTGTCGTGAAATTCCCGGGGTCGAGCTCAAACTTCACGTGACCGTTATCTAATTATAGATCCGTTTGTTTACATGCTTCACCAAGAAACTTAAGCACATTTTTAAGTGATATGTAAACACGTAAGCCTACATACTTGTTTGTTTCAGTGTTGTGAATTCAATATCTAGAAAGGGTTGTTTAGCTCATTTGCAAAGTTCGGAATTTTTTTGAGCAAGTTTCAAGAAAACTAATGACCAATTTATTTGTTTATTTGCCCGATCTGGAGGGCCAGCGTCCTGCAACTTTTAGATGTGTTTCTACTTCAACACACCTGAGTCCAATAATGAGCTAATTAGCAGGACTCTGGAGAACCTGAAGGCCAACTGAGGAGGCGATTTAGACATTTGATTCAGGTGTTTTGAACCAAGGACACATCTAGAAGCTGCAGGACACCAGGATGGGTTTGTATTTTTAATTCCAGTTTTTAAATGTTCCGATAAGAATAAGAATATTAGGAAAAAGAATAACAAGACAAGCTGACTCAGACACATTACCCAACATTTGGTACCTTTCCCAGCAGCTCAGAGAGCCCAAGAACCTGAGCACTGAAGACTCCCAGACAGATGTAGATACTGGGAACAAGGCCCAGAAACCCACGTAGGTTCTTGGGGGCGATCTCTCCTAGGTACATCGGCACCACGCTGAGAGAGATCCCTGAAGAAAAACCATAAAACATTGGATCGACACGCCACACCATGTGCTCATAAAGAGGGCGATCATTTCTCAGGATTTCGAAAGGAAAGTTGTTCCATTTAAACCTCAGACATTTATTAGTTTGGTGCGCTGCTGACCACTGAAGTGATAATGAGGCGAGAGCTGAAGCCTTGAAAACGGTTTGAAATGATTTGTGACATTGTTCAGAAAATATTCTGCAAGTAGAGGAACAGCTGCTTCAACATACACACAGGTCTCAGTGGTCCAAGCAAGTTAACCCTGGAAGCAGAACCCAAGATGCTAAAAGAAGTCTGCAAAACCTGTAGCAGGTTCGTCCTACAGCTGATCTCAAAGTGATTCTTACCTTTAGCCTTTTAAAAACTAACTCAGATACATGAACCTACATTGAGAAATGAGTAAATGTTTTCTGTTTTTGTTTGGGGTAGGCTTACCTGAATGGACCCCTGTGATGAAGCGTCCTGCGATGACCATGAAGGGATTCCTGAACCATCTGCTGAAGCCCATCAAAGACCCTCCGATAAACACCAGCATGGCGGACCGCACCAGAGTCCCTTTTCTGTTCAAACACATCACCTGTCACAGATCATCGCTCATAATTATTCTGAGGTTTTCAAAGACCATCAGCGAAAGAGAGTCATTTTTACAAGCAAAACAGGCACGTAATCCATCTGCATCCACTCTGACCTTCCATATTTAGTGACAAGATTTCCCACCAGCAGCGCACCGGTCATCCCGCCGATGGCAAAGATGGACACAGTGAGGGAGTATAAGATTGTCAAGAAATGCTCGTCTGGGATCCAGTGATGTCGCTCGGTTAGCGTCTCGTTGTAGAAGGCTTTTATGTACTGGGAGAGGAGAAATCATTTTATAACACTCCAAACAGCACTGAAGCAAAAGAATACACGGTTTCACACCGAATCGAGCACAAATCTAATTCATTTCTTAAACAAAGCTGCCAAATTTGGGTGAAGCATAATGTGAAAGGTAAAACAAAAATAGTCCTAAGTCTTTCACTCTGTCCAAAATGTATTATGATGCCCTCCAGCATTCCTCAGATTTTATTCAGTTTTAGCTGAAACTGCACTGAGGAGAAATGAAACTCAGTCTAGTTTTACTCAATTCATTTATGTGACATCAATATGAAGACTAGGAGGAAGACAAATCACTAGATCATTAGATAGTGAATATGTTATATAACAACATGTTTTCTGTTCAGTCCATAAAATAAGAAATGTCATAAGATATACAGAAACCTCTAATTGATAGTAACGTCAGCTTTTTAAAAAAAGAAAGTCAGGATTTTAAATTAAAAGATGACATCATAATTCTCCAAGTTCAGCATTTCTTCATAGGCCTGCTGTTAAATCCACAGTGATTAAGATTCTAACAGATTTAAACAAAAACCTCTGATCAATAAATTCATCTTTTTCAAACATACAACTTCACTCATTCTGCAGCTTAAAACTTTGCACTTTGAGAGACTTAATGATATTTGTCTTTTTGTTAAGTGTCTAAGTTTAACCAATAACTTATTGGCTGTTTTTACTCAGTTTGTGCCTCATTTGTTGTTCTGTCTTCTTGTTTTTTCCCCACAAAAACTACTCCTGAATCTCCGCCTCTGTTTGTTTCTCTTTGCTGACCACTGCCTGCATAAAATTTAAATATACTTAAAAATATATATTCAAACTTATGTTTTAAATCAAATATGCTGAAATTCTGGGACCTTGTAACATTTAAAACTGAACAATTCATGTTTAAAGTAGGAAACCATCAACTTCCACGCAATATACAAAAAATATTTTGTGACAGTTATAATTTAAGAGAAGGAAATAATTTAAAAAAAGACTTTTTGTTTATCAATGTGTGGAGTAGATTTATGGAATGATGAGTTAAAAAAGTACAAATATAAACCAGATTAAAAAACTGTTCAAAATGGAGATTGAACAGTTGCATAAAATGAGTGTTTACAAAGACAAAAATGCTAGTGACCACATTAAAAATGTTTAAATAATTGTACACTTAAGGATGAGAATGTGGCATTTAAGTGACGTGGAAATAATTAAAGTTTATCTGGTGTTTGGAGATTTAAATGTTTATAAGTTGATGAGCATGAGAGGGAAACATAAGAGCTTGTATCTTTTACCTGCTCCTTTTCAAATGGATAATGTAAAACAGCATGTCATTTGTGCATAATAATTTGTTTTAATTTTAATTTTTTTCTTGTCATCTCTTGACATGATCAAACTTTACAAAAATTGTTGCATTAAAAGCATCAGCATGGTGATTCCTGATGAGCCAAATAAAAAAATAATAAATCCCTTACAAAGTGCTCATCGTATCTCATTTGTTTTTAAGTGAAGAAAAGCGCCAATCTGAAACAGAGTGTTGTAAACCGGTTCTGCTTCAGAATCGGGTCGTCCACGTCAAAACAGGAATGTTCACAGCTTAGCCGCTGCGCCGCAGCAAATCAGACAGAGACGGAGCAGAACAGAACAAATGATGGATTAGGAGCCGAGGAGCATCAATGACACGCTGACGCAGCCACATGAGGAGCACATCACAATCTGAGTTACAGAAAATTATCAAAACATTATACTTCTATTTGATTACAGGGACGAGTTGTAACATGTGATGCCAAAACCTTTGGTCAAAATCTTAAAAGTTTATGTATGGTTGAAAAAAAAAAAAGTTTCAAGTCAAAAATGAAAAAAAAGAGAAAAATTAAAGGAGAAATAAATATTTAACTAAAATTAAAGTAAGTCTGATTTGTGTGAAATTACAAAAAAGCTCTGTACACCATTGTTTGTCTTGTCAAAAGGAAAACATACAGTTTTACACTGCAGAAGCTCAAAATCTTACCAGGTATTTTTGTCTAGTTTCTAGTGCAAATGTCTTAGTTCACTTGAAATAAGACAAAACTAACTTACAGGTAACTTTTCAGCAAGAAATAAGAGCTTGTTTTAAGTAGATCATTCATGAAAAAGCACTAATTCCACTGCCACTTTTTAAGCATGTTATAAATGAAGTCAATATTAAGGAATTATTGATTTAAAACAAACTCATATCTTGCTGAAAAGTTACTTGTAATTTGTCTTATTTTAAGTAAGATATTTGCACTTGAAATAATGTTTTTTTGCAATGTAACATTTATCGAGGTCACTGTTTTCTCTTTTCTAGGTTTCAAAAAATATTTTAGCCTGTTCCCTGCAAAAAAAAAAAGAGAAATTGCAGCATTTAGCCAGTTTAATGACTGGATACCCCCCAGATCTGCCTCTGCTGCCAGTCCAAATCTGTAACACTTTCGAATTGCAGTCTAGGGCTGCATGAAGTCGACCTGAGTGGCTGCACTTTTCAGGGCTCAAAGATCCTGTGAAAGTTTTGGGTGTTGTGAGGACGATGCAGAAGCTGCAGAAACCAACCTCTGCAGGCGAGTTGACGACGGCCAAATTGAAGCCGTAGAGCATGGAGCTGCCGAACGAGGCCAGGAAAGCCACCGCCAGCAGTGACCATGTGAGATGCTACAGAGAGGAGAGCAAAGAAGCAAATGAGAAAAAACAAACAAACTGTGACCTGTACTGCACATTTTCCACCATAGAGAGAAATTTTACGGCATCATGTGGCTGCCAAACAAACATCTGACCTTTACAATTATAAAACGTGAATCAACAAAACTTTGTGTTATTTCCATGATCACAAATCATTGTAATAGATCACACAAACACTTGTGAGCTTACAAAGTTTCTGTTGTTTACATCTCAATCACACGCAGCCTAAAAATATGACATGAAATCTTTTCTGAAGTTAAAACTTTTGCCCTCACAGAGGCAAAGGCCGCATGTGACGCTCTCTTTAGATTTTGAAAAAAGACAAAACAGGTCAAGATCTGTAAGATTCAAACTTTTTTCCAACTTTATATGTTCATTCTTTTAGATGTTGCGGAATGACACTAGTGCGAGTGCAAATGAGGGAAAAGTAGGCTGACAGAACAAAAGCTGCTCAGTTCTTCAAATTAATCTAATTTAGGTCTAAATTAAGGACGTTTCGAGCTCTGAATAGTTCAGAGGAGACAACGCTGAGCAGTCAGCATCAACCCAAGGAGATTTTACTTCATCTAATGCTCGAACTCGCCTCACGACTTCAGCCTTCCTCTCTGGTTGTGTTGCATACAAGATGGTGGAACCTCTGTCACACAACCAGCAACTTACTTCTTTTGAGAAAATATGAGCTTAGTGACAAAGAAGAGTGAACTCACCCCACTGATTTTTGCAGCATTTTCCTTTAACAACTCCTCTGCCATTTATGTCATGAATAATTCCTCCTCTGGTATAATCAGCTTGATGGAGACGAGGAGCAGCTCATCAAAGGGACCCGTGAAAACTCCTCACTCCGTGTCCCATTTGTAGATTCCTCCCATTGCTCATGTGGCGCAGAGGAGGCGCTTCCCAACGAAGGGCGGAATCAGCCAACTTATTATCAAACTCCTGATCCATTCCCAAACCAGCCGTGAATTGATTCCACTGGATCCGGTCCATTAGAGATCACATGAGCCCTGTGGGTCATCCTAAAGAGCAACACCGCTGGTAACAAACAGCTAATGATGGAAAAGCCTGGCTTTTCATAAACATTCAAGGTGGAGAATCAGCAAGAAAAGATGCTGAAGAAACTGTCAAAAGTTAGCAAACGATGAACTGTGAGAGTAAATTAAATTAAAGTGGGATACTGTGTGAATTACCAGATAAGTCACATTAACTGTGATTCCATATTTACTGAAGTGTCATCATTATGCATTGTGATATATTATATATATATATATGTGTGTATTACTGAATTAATCTGTTATGCTAAAGTGCTACAGTGATATTTTGTGTTTAGTTAGAAGAAACACATTTTGTCTCTGAAATTATAGTTTATGTCACTTAAATGTTGGGTTTCCTCAACCCTAGACTAAAACCTATAAATGAAGCATCACCAGCCTGATGAGCTCTGTGTTTATTATTTGTTGCTCTTCACTCTGAGGAGACTTTGGCAACAGTCTCTAGTACTGCCTGATTCTTGCACTGCACTGAAGTTTATCCTTCTGATTCAAATATGTGACTTCAAGTCAAATATATTGTGGTGAGAACAAACACTACACAAAAAACTGTACTTGACATGAGCTTTGGGTTTTCTTCACATTGATTTGAATTTACAGCCATGAGTTATACGTTTGTTGTAATAATTTAGGTTCTCAAGGTTTTTGTCCTGATCAATCCCTTCAGTCTTTTCTAGTTTTTCTCTGGTTGTTCCTTAGTTTTTCTTGCTTTCTGCTCTCCTCTCACACCTGGTCCTCTTTGTTTATTCCCACACCTGTTTCTCATTTAGGTAATTACTCCCCCTGGTCGCAAAAAGGCCATTTTTTGTATTGCTGAATAAACATTTTCTTAGCTCTAATCGATCTGCTTGTCAGAATTCAGGTTCTTTCTATCTGACTTTTGCATTTTCATGTAGCTTCTGTGTAACAGGTGCTGTTATTTGACAGAGTTGTTTAGCTCACCAGACGGTGTGAAAACTTCAGTCGGTACGGAAATCTGGGGCGTCGTTTTGGTTTTAACTTTAGGGATTACGTTAAAGGAGCTCAACATGAGAAATCAACTTTGCAATAATGTTTCTGGTGAAAGGTTTTTCCCAAAAACGTGAGTTGTTCAGGTTTTCCACAGCTTTTGTTGCTGAGAAGTTTTATACAATGTACCAGCGGTGGCCCTCCCGCCCAGATCAGCGTATATTTTACTGTCTGTAACTCAACAAGATAAACCGAGGTCTGAACTGTGAAATTCAAAAATGTTGGAGCCACATGACGTTTCTTTAAGGTGTACGTTAAATGTAAAACATCAATTGTGCTGTGAATTATCGACTTTGCTTAAACGCTCTTGCAAAGGGCCTATAATCCCCTCCAATCCAAATCATTTACCAAAACTTCAAGTATTCTGCCTGCTCATTTTGGATTGTTTTAATTTTACAGTGATTGTTGTCAACAGCTATTGCTGTCGTCTGATAAAATTCCTAAAAGAAACACCAGAATGTGGAATTAAGAGGAACGCTTTGATTACTTTTTAATTCAAAGGAGGATCAAACTGATATTTTCATTTATCAACGAGACCCATTTAACCTTTGAGCAGTGATGGTGGGCTTGTGGTCGTCTTGTCAGGTCTATAAAAAAGACCTAACGGTCACACAGTTCATGGTATATTAATCCCAAAATGTAAAAAGGAGCAGTGCAAAGCCCTTCATTATTTTTTTTGCCTTCCACAACAGCTGCTGTAATGCAATGTGTGTACCTCATAAATTCTGAATATCAGTGTACTTTTTCAATATGCTAACTGATTACACTTCACCTTCTTGGTATGTATTATTCTTATGCATTATTTGCCAACAGTGAGGGTTTTTGATAAGTTTTTACATTTATTTTTGTCCTTTTCATGTTGTCTGTGAGCAGTCCCTCCTCTTCACTGAGAAATGAACGTATTGTTCTGGATTCATGGTTTTCACGTGGCATCAGATCCTCAAGCCTAATTGGGCATTTCCTTGGTATTATACAAAGGGCCCGGCATGTTGTAAAGTCCCAGTGACCAGGACATTTGTATTTCTTGCACATTTCCTCAAGATACCTTCTCAAATAAACGTTAGTCTGTCAGGAAGAGGAGCTGATTAGAGATTTCTCAGTCAAGATAAATCAGCTGTACCTATAAACAATGTCGATAGGAATTAACACAATAGAAGCCCTTACATTGCCCTCTGAGCATATGGTGAAATAAAGTGATAATTAGATTGTTAGCAATAGATTGGTTTCATCTTCATCTACAATCTATCTCCAGAGCTCAAGCTTAGAGGGAGGAATACAATTTATTTCATTTCCAAAACCCAAACAGAGTCTGGAATAATGTTAGAAATGGATGAAGGCCTGCAGCCGACTTCATGTCCAGAATGAACCTGCGATTTCATTGACCTTCATTGACCTTTACAGACAAACCACATGTTTGTCTGTATAAAGGTAACTGGTCGTAAACATCCTATTTTTTGTCATAATAACACTTATTGATAGTCAAATCATAGATTAATAAGTGAAGGTAGTTATGCTTGATTTTATGTGTGTAAATCCCAATGCTAGCTCTCTGCTGCAGTAACTGTCATATTTACATTTAGGCACCTTTTTTATACTAATGTTTATTTTTAAGCATTTTCCTGAATTCAGATTTTCACAAGCTGGTATTATTTAAGTCATTACTCACCCGTTTTGTACGTGCAAAATGTGTCCAATACAGCGTTCACACTCACATCCAATGAGACTTTGTGCCCCTCACTTTCCTCTGGCTGCTAAAGACTTGGGCCTTAATATTGATTTCTCTTTTGTGTCCCGCAAATAACCTTACGGATCTGATGCAGGACTCATTGGAGAATTTTCTCGCCTGTCGTCTTTGCCTTAGTGTCGGCTGGTAAAGCAAAAATGTATCGGGTAATGTATTGAGTTTCACTACCATTGCCATTACTGTTTGTCGGAGGTTTTGTTCTACTTCCGCATGGGGGCGGAGCCGGCGGCAGCCATTTTGAACCTCATTTACATTTATGAGATATAACTCATGACCGAAATGTGTAGGGTTTTTTTTACTTAGGTTTTTTTTTTATTGTGTTTTCTTGTCTTAACTGTCATTTGACCTTTATTTTATGTTATTTTATCTATGCAGCACTTTAGTCAACGTGCCTTAGAAATAAATTTGACTTTTACTAAAAGTCTTTTAACCACTTACTTTGTGAACTGAATCATGACTGAAGGAACAACAGCTTGTATACAAGCAGCTGCAGTTAGATTGTGACGTCAGGTTGGTTCATTCAGTGTTTGAGAAAGGAGAGAAAGTCAAGCCAAGGTAGATCCAGTCTGTGATCTGTAACTGCTTTTCTCCTCCCTTTGGATGTTTTCTGTGCATCCCACTTGGAGCAGAATCTGGTCAGACCCAGAACTTCCTGAATGACTTCATCTCCCATCTGGAATACCAATACCTTCGTATTTCAGAGAAAGAACTGTACTGAACTTTTTGAAATCCATAATGCATGATTGTTAGCAGAACTAACATTTTGTGTGTTTTGGACTCCTAGCACTGATTTTTTTCTTTTTTTTGTCTAGTTGATCCGTTTTCCATCTCTCACACACAATTTGCAATCTTGGTGACCATCTTCATCGCCTGACTAGGCTGAAAATCCAGAGAAGGAATCAGGGATGTCAGCTGCAAGAACATAATTTTTCCATAACTTACAAGAGGGACATCTTAAGATTATAATTAGGATATGGAACTACATGATTTAATTTCCTCTCAGCAGTGGATAAGGTGTCATTTGATAAATTACCCATCAATAGTGGACAGGGGGAGGTAGGGGGAAGACGGTTTGGGGAAACAGTGTGTGGGTTTTTCATGTGCGTCTGCTTTTCATGGGAATGTGTGCATTTCCATGGACATGTCTCCCTGGCGTGCTCGAGCTGCTGGGTCAGAATAACCTCACATTAGCAGCCTATTATTTCAATAAACCTCCTCTTGCATCCACTTGACAGATCATCTGCCGAGAAAAGCAGATATTGCGGCCTTTAATCAGTCAGCCCCCTCCGAGCCTGAGGAGTCTCTTGTGCAGTATTTAAATTCCTCATTTACTCTGTTGCAGGCGGGACGCGCCTGTCCCCTATTGTTCGCTCTGAATAAACTGGGGGGCTGATCGTGTTAAGTGCGGCCGTGATTGATGGCTGCTGATGAAATCTAATATGCTCGCCCCATGTCATCGTTTAGCAGAAATAAGATTAGAGACGGAAAGAGAGAAACGGGCTGAGAGAGACGCCGACAAAAGGTGGAAATCTGTTTAATGCAATGAGTGATAAAAGTGAGGATTGTTGAGCGAGACCAGGATGAATCTGGGACGTTTTCTCTTGTTTTAGTCGGACGTGGAAACAGGCGCAACGACAAAAGCTACATACGTTCACAAAGAAGCAGCAGCCCCAAAACTCTAGATTGCAATATGCACCTTTATATGAGTATATATAGATTTGCTTGTGGGATGTTTAGGTATGAATATGTTCTTCTTTTCTTACCATTATTATTATTGTTGTTGTCTGTTTGTCATTATTGTTGAGTTTAGTGCAAAAATACTAAATATCACCAAGTATTTTTGTCTGATTTCTAGAGCAAAAATCTTAGTACATTTGAAATAAGATAAAACTACCTAACAAGTCACTTTTGAGTGACTCTGATGAATACTGATGAAACAACCACTGATTGTTTCAGTATGAAACAACCAGTATGGATCAAACAACCACTGATCCACTGTGGGATGTTAAAAGTGTTTTTTCACTTTTAACATGGGGGAAAATGTCCTGTTATAAGTGAAATAATCTGCCGGTGGAACTAATACTTTTTTAAAAAATCAATATTAAGAAATTATTGACTTACGACAAGCTCTAATCTTTAAGAAAAGTTACTCGTATGTTAGATATTTGCACTGGATACAACAATACTAGGTAAGATTTAGTATTTTTTACAGTGTTGGTTCCACTGTTGTCACTGAAACAAAAAAAACGAGCTGTGTGTCGGGTCACAGGGCTCAGTTTGAACATTTAAAACCCATGAAGAGAACTGATTGTCATCAGCCGCTCTCATTATTTACACAATTGTCATGGCAGCCATTATCAGCTGCTTGTGCTCTCGGTACGGTCAGCAGCCGATGGCAGAAAATTCAGTCACTAAAAGCTCATGATTGTGTGATCTGGACGCTTCACTGGGCCGGTGAACGTTTTGCCAGACAGAGCGCTCTCCTCCGTGGGAGGCTGAGCAAGTGGGATTTTAGTGACCCCTTGTGGAATGAGAGCGTCATCTCAACATGGAGTGATTAAAGCCTGGCAAAAGGTGTGTGTGTGGGGGGGGGTGACTTCAAAGGTTAGAGTGGATGTATTTAAATGGAGAAATGTGACACACACTCCAGAGTCCACTTAAATAAGTCATACGTCTCATAGATGTCATCCCCTCTTCCCTCGGTCCTCCTCTGCTCTCTGTTTTACCCTTCTCACAGCTACATTAGTGCTTGATTTGGGTGTTATGGATCCCCCTCCTCCCTTCCCGCTCCCGCTCATTGGCTGCGGCTGGACTCCAGCCCGGCCCACCTGCTCCGCCGCCTTCTCCTTAATGCGACTGGCCGAGGATGATGGATCACCTCCTGTCACTTTCGCCTCCTCCTCCAATCAACAACCGGCCATGGAAATTGATTGTTCTAATTTGCTCTCATTATTATTATGATATTAAGCACAATATACAGACACAGCTCACTGTCAGATCTGGGCAATGCCGTCATTAGTTACAGGAGCTGGAGAATACGCCTCAGTGGGGTTTTTCTCCCACAGATGCCAGGATGTAAAGGAATCAGCGAGCGTTGGAATAACGCAGTGCTTTTTCTTAATAAGATTTGCCATGCAGCCCCTCGCTGAGGTGATGTAGCATCTAATTAAGTTCAAGTCGGTGCATCTGGGAGAGCGAGAGAGAGAGGGGTGTATAGGGTGGTGGGGGGAGAAAAAGGAGATATGATTAAGTCTCCCCCACGTCAGTTGCGGCGTGTTCACGTGCAAGGAGGAAATGGGGAAGTGAGAAAACACTCATCTCAACATCTGCAATGACTGCAGACGATAGGAGTCTACAGTTATTAAATGCTGCTACAACATGCCATTTAGATGCGTCGTACATTTACACACAGAGAGAGGTGCTGAATATCAATCGGTGCATACAGTGAAGGAACCTGCACACAGAGATATGCAGATGATACTTTAGGGGCGGGCTAAAAAACAACCTATTATACCATGAGTTATTAGTTATTTATTTATATTTGTACAGTATCATCACAAGACTAATCAAAATTTCCCACTGTGGAAGAAAAATGCTATTAAGGTTAAAATGTGAGAGAGGATTTAGGTCAAAGGCCTTGGAAAGACCAAGCTAGCATGTACGGTTTCTCCAACTTGTGTCAATTAACATAATTAATGTTTCAAAACCGGTTTGCCAAATTCGTTGTATCGTGATATTGGTGTACATGACAGTCATCAACAGTGTTGGTTTTGATATGGATGATGTGGCTTTGTGTCCTGGGCTGCACAATACAAGGGGGAGCCACAAAGAAATTAAAACAAAGACAAAACGGTTGTACGGGACCTTCATGTGTTGTAAGAAAACATCAATGCAGGATGTGGTTGCCTGATAACAGAGACGTTTGTATGTGATTTACAGGTTAGATTGAAAGCACATTTACAGGATATTTTTGCTGACTGGACTACTTTTGACCATCTCTAATTCATAATATGAAATATTTAGACTGGTTAGAGCGCTGCTAGATTTTTATGCATGGAATGGACTTTCTATAAGACACTGTTTGAGAAATATGAAACATTTATCTGTAAATAAATGTACATTTATTGAGTGGAAGAGAAAAGTGTAGAGCTGCAACTAATGATGATTTTAGTAATCGATTAATCTATCAATTATTCTGACAATTAATCAGATAAAAAAAATGCACATTCTGCAGATTTTATATTTAATTGTTTAAGCCTTTTTTTTTTTTTTTTACAATATTAGAGTACATCGAAAGATGCTCTTTAAAAATCAAAATATTTTTTAGTCTAAAATACAACAACAGCATCGCTTTAGTGAACGCTTGATCATTTCCAGCTAAACAAAACTCATAATACAGTGTAGAACTGAACTGTTGACTTTTTTTTTTTGATTAACCAAAAAATACTTGGACAACAAAAGGCAATTTTGCAATATCAGTAATCAATTCATCGTGATTAATCTAATTGATCGTTTCAGCCCCAGAAAAGTGTGCAGCAGAAATGAGGACGTGTAAGTTTTACCGTTGAAAATCCAACTAATTTCAAGACAGATTTATTTAGCTTTATTGAAGTTTATCACCACTTTACTTTCACTGACTTCTGCTTACACCTGCAGCAATAAAAACAGTTTTTTTCTGTGTTATAGAAAAATTAATAATAAAAATGTATTATTAATTTTCTTTTAAAACAGCAATTTTATAAATGTCCTGCACCCTCTGAATCCATACAAAGACGAGGTGGTTGGTGCCTTTCTCAAGCAATCCAGGGTGAATGAGAATGGTGATATTATATTGTTACTTAACGTTCCCATGGTTTTCAGTTTTGAAAATGAATGTTTCCTCCCAACAGAATCAGAACCAGTGCACAAAGCTGAAGGAAGAAAAGAGAGATCACAGAACTGCAGAGTTTTGCCCTTAGACAATCTCTGTCAGCCTGTTCTAATCCTTCACAGTCCTTTTACTGACCATTCTTAGTATGAAAGTAAACTTTTACTGTCAAAACATCCAAGGTGTAATCCTGCTTGTGTGCCTGTTTAGTTGGTTTGTTGGCACAATTCCCTGCCTTTTATCTCTCCATCCATCTCTGCATGCATCACCATGCCTGATGAGGAGAAAAAGCCGAGGTAAGCAGATTATCGCTCTGCGTGGTTATCACCCTGCCTTCACAAGCCCAATTTGAGATGGTACAAATGAGACTCCAAAAGGCCAAAGCAAATACCATAAAAATGTGCTGATCCTGATATTAGCACAGCAGCCCCTCCAGCTGTATACCACTCCTATGTTCCCTGGACCAGAGTGTCTCCCCAGCCACGCCGTTATCAGCCCAGAGTATATTGGATAGTGCTTACATTAACACACAGTGTCTAACAAACCGCTTACGCTCCTTTAATTGGATTACAAGGAGAGCTGCATTCCCATTGGTGAGATTAGGGGGGGGTCCGGGCACGGCGCCCGCTTTGCCCCCTCCGTCGCGTGAGTGAAGGATCTGATTCGCCGTCGTCCCTAACGACCTGCAGATGGCAGATGTTTGATTGGTGGAGTGGAGCTGGCGAGGCTGTTTATTGGTCTGTGACGGTGTAATAAGAGGGGGATGCCAAGTCAACTGTCAGGGTGTTCAAGTGTCTTCTCTGATCTGGAGGTGATTAATGAGGCTATTTATTTATTTACTGGCCTTAAATACAGCTTGTGGAAACACAGTTCTCTAAGTAGACTTAAAGGTCAGTTCGGAAAAGCATTTGAGGGGTTTTCTTTGGCGTAAAAAAAAAAAGGGGGGGTTTATGTTATTTTAATCTTTCAGCAGTAATTCAGCATAAATGTTTAATTATCTAGTTCCATTTTTGTTATTGTGTCCGATTTTCAAGAGTCATATTAGATCTGTGGGAGACTATGGAGGGTTACACTTTCTATATTAGGAAGTTTCTACATTAGAAACTTCCTGATGCAAGGTTACCAATAAAATTCATTTGGAGTGGATACGTTCACTTAAGGGCCCAATAATGAGAGCGTGACCCTCCATTCTGTCACCTTTGACGTCTGACCCCTAAATTTGGACATTTTCAGCCTTTTCCCCACACATTAACCCAAACCCCTGACCACTAACTTATGGGGGAGTCGTCGGCACAAGCTGCTGAAAACCTGGCAGCTGCTGGCCTCCTGTGAAGGCGGACCCTCTCCATCATGACGGTGACACCTTAACTGTCCGACTCCGGCTCAGCCAGGAAGGCCCCCCTGCCGTCGAACTCACACAGACGCTGGGCGGCACACACTTTCACTTGTCTCCTTGGTGGCCAAAAAAAAAAAAAGGACAAACACAATGAAACAAACTGTGCAAGCGCTTTCTCCACTCGAAAAACAGGTGCGAATGCAAATCCACTGCTAACAAACGCGCAGTGTCTCTAGAACCGTCATTAAATCACCTCCTCGGTAGAAACAATTCTCCCTTTCTCTGTCTGCTTGGTTATCCCCACACAAACACTGTGTCGGAGTTTGAACATTAGGCCTAAATGTACCCTGGGCCCTTTCCCCGCAGGTGACCTGACCCTTTACAGTCCTGACTGTCAAGAGAGAGGGGGGGGACCCATTCAGGCAGATGGCAGAAGAGCCGAGTGTTTGTGAACAACGGGCCGAGTTAATGTGTAGCTTTAACCATTGTGTCCTCCGTCTGACAATGGAGAGAGGCGGGGAGGGAGGAGCGCTCGCCGGAGCTGCTGGTGAAGATGGACTCGGTGTGTATTCTTGGTGGAGTTAATAAAAAGTGAGCTAAAGCCCACTTGATTCATCACTGTCTCATTTGGGCAGGAAAGCAAAAGGACAGAAGGAGGAACGCACTGTGCTGGTGAAAAAGTGCAAAGCGCATCGGTATAGCGTGCTCGCCTGTAAGCAGCGAAGCCCATTTGTCAAAGCCCGTAACATATATTGAAATCAATGTTCTAATTATGCTTCAAATTAAACACAGAAACCAAGATCAATGAATTTTGTTTGGTTTGGAAAATGCTGCAGCAGTGCTTGCAAACATCCCCGTTGTCCGCCTCTGCTTCTTGGCGCTATCACTTTCCTAAAGATGAGGGTAATTCTCTATGCAAATGTGTCGCCATCATTGTCCCCGCCTCGTTAATCTGGGCCCGGGCTCCTTTGACAAACCCCTCTCTGATTGATGAGGCCCTGACAGCTCCAATGTGTGCGTGCATTTTCACAGATTGACATCATCATTAAGGAGCCTGAATTGCTGCAGATTTACTCACCAGCACGCACCCGCAAAGCGCACGGCCGTCCACGCAAGCGTGCGCGTGGGAAAACACGCAGGAGGAGGAGGAGGAGGAGGTGCCGCCATCCGTCTAACAGCTGAGGTTCCCCCTTCTGCACCCGACGGAGTTGGGGATGCAAAGCGCTCGCTCATTGGCCGCCTGAATCTGTCATTTTGAAGTTAATTGGTGTAGGCTTTAAGCAAATTTCCAGCAGCACCCCTACCCAGTCACCGAGTCACTTGATGGGTGAGCTGCTGTCATATGGCACCTATCGATTCACCCAGGGGATGAGATGATTCCCATAAAACCCGCTACGTCAGTGTCAGCCTCTTGGAGAGCGGCTGATGGCCTCGTCCTGCTTGTCTGTTGATGTAGATCTGCGATGGGAGAGTTTTAAATCATGCTTTATTCATATTCACTTCGTCTGACGAGTATCCGCAGGCTGGGTTTTTAGTATTTCAATCGGCTGAAGTCCATTTTAGAGTTCATTTGAAAATGGGAAAATCGTTACCTAATCCAATTGCTTTGGCCCCGAGCTACAGCATAAGAAACATGGCGTGTGCTGTAGCAGAGCGGGGATGGGGTGGCGGTGGTGGTGGGAGTGGATAAGAAAATAAAAAAAGACAAGAGACACAAACCCTGACATAGCGGAGGCAGCTGCAGATGAGCAAATAAAGCATTCAATATTTATGACTGAAATTAAAACCAGATAAAGATGTCCCGTATTACCGCATCGCCACCCTCCTCCCTCCCAGGCCCCTGGCCCTGACTCCGGTGCTCACAACTCTCCGCTCTCTCTCAGCGCAGAGTGAAAGAGAAGCATTATTCCTTCTCAGCTAAATGTCTTCTAAGACAGTAATGAATGCAATGCAGTGACCCAGAAAATGGACTTTAGAGAAGGAGAGGGAGGGGAAAAAAAGCAATCTTGCGTTTGTGGCGGAGTATTATCACTTTACTCCCCTCTCCTTGTCTGCCCCCCCACCCAGGCTCCTTCACTTTGTGTGCACCTGCCATGATGTGTGTCTCTGAGGGCATGTGCACCTTGCGAGTTTGTCCACATTTGCTGGCGTGTGGGTGCGTGTGTGTGTGTGTGTGTGTGTGTATGCATATGTGCACTGAGAGTGAAGTCTCAATCAAGAGGGAATGGGTGCGGGCTGACAGGCGGACCCATTGTGGGGTTAATTAAACACTTCAGGTTTAACACCCCGTCTCTGTCGTTAACCCAAACACTGCCTCATCATTCATCCCCGCCACACTTCAGTTGGAGAATAGAGAGGGGAGAGGGAAGGGGCAGGATGGGGGGGCAGAGGGCCTGTCACAATGGGTGGGGATCTGGTGGTTGCAAGATCTGAGGGTACAAGAGACGACGGAGGTGGTTAAAGTTTATTTATTTAGCTTGGGATAATGTGATGATTCATTATGAAAAAGGGAAGATACAGAGAGGTAGCCTCTATCTCAACCTTTATGCGTGTTGTTTCTTTAAGTATCTCCTTCGATGCTTTCAAAAACATATTTAATCTGGGATCATTGCTCTGTACTGCACAGTGTTTTGTTGATTGCACACAGCAAAGTAAAATATGGTGGAAAGATCAAAACATGTCCATTGATGTCTGAATGATTACCCTGGTAAAAAAAAAACAGCCCTTTGTTCTACCCTTCACTTGGTACAGGGGTTCCGGACTCTACAATATTGAGAAATGACTGTTTGCCGGAGGCGTGGACTCTGTTGAAGTTTAAAATTTTACCTAATTGCTAATGTTTGTCAGTGATGTATGTAATGCACCAGCTAGACGCTAAGAAGCTTATCGGAAACAACCATCCTTCAATTCAGTTCAGTTTATTTGTATAGCTCCAACTCACAACAAATGTCTTTTCAAGATACTTTATAAAAGAAAGAAAAAAGGGAGAAGTGCCAAACATGCCTGTGAACTTCAATTCAATAGCTGACCAACATGGACGGAACGGCTTCATTCACTTCCTCTGGTGCAGTTGCTAAAACTACAGGCAGAAATAATTAAAATTGACTTATGTTCTTCTAGCCCGGTTGAAATTCTACCGCAGAAATCTACTTCAATGGAAGAAATCCCAGACGGAGTACTAAAGGGAGATCAGAATCGAGTGATATGTGCAAGGGCCAGGATGACAAATGGGGTAAACAGATCACATTTTCCACAGATCTGTCCTGAAAAAAAGAAGAAGAAAACTTTCTAAACTATTCATAAGATTGGCTGTGTAGCCTATTTTCTTGTTTTATGCAGATCACCACATCTGCCTTACTTTAATTGTATGTTCTCTTATCTTTCTCATTTTGAAGAATAAGATCAGAAATGGTGTCGCATCATATTTATACCTCAGTAAAACTTCTCCAACTTTCTGATTAACATAAAATGTAAAAGATATCTTCAAAAACATTTGATACATTTATTTTGTAGGGCATTTTAATTTTCCTGTCTAATAAATTAGTTTCAATTACAGGTTTACTTTTTGCTGTCATTTTTGTGCAATGTTGCTCTGCAGCAATAAAAGATTATTTTTTACTTTGTAGCTTCTTTCCCCATATTTAGTGGCAATAATGCAGTTTGAAAAACAGTTTTGTTTCTTGCACCAGCTGCGTCAGTCAGGACCGCGGGGCGGGCTCAGGGAGACTAACAACCAATCACAATACCATCATGTTTCCTTTTCTGCCTAGTTTAAAAGAATGAAATGAGTCTATTATCTTCCTACTGTATGTTTTTATATAACCTGCCACTGAGTTTGAGTTGGTCAGTCCTTCTCATGGAGCCGTACTTACAGATGCTATTTTCCACACAAATTCTGAGTCGTTTCTTAAAAACAAATCAAACTGTATTTTAATACCACTGGGAATTTTTTTGATTAATCTGCCGTGTTTAACAGCTTCTTTATCTACTTCTGTCAGATCAGCTGGTTGGGATTTGTAGAACGTTAACAAACGCGCTTGTTATTTAGGATAATTAAAGCTGCTTAGATATTAGGGCATCTGTTTGTGGTGACACGCAGATAACTAATGTGGTCTGTGCAGATGTTGAAGGCACTGCAATCTTTCACAAAAACAATAAAACTGGCAGCAGATCAAGCATTTCCTGGATGAGGTGGTAACAACAAACTGGCTCTCTGGTTGTGAAAAACCAAACTGGTTCTCCTGTTGAGCCTTTTTAAGAAGCATATTTTTTTTCTATCATTTGCCATCATTCTCATGTGTATCTGCTTTGCTTTACAACCATAAAAACACATGCTCACCCATAACTTTAGAGGAAATCAAAGCAAGAATTTGGTTTTGAGACATTAACAAAACCAGAAAAAATGTTAGTGAAGCATCTGTGACATGATACGTTTGTTGCCTCTCAAACGAACATGGCTTTTGAGTCTGGTCAGAGAAACTACCTTGGCCTGCAGTGCAATGGATTCTCACACCACTAGATAGCAGTAGTTTACACCTCTGACAACTTAACCAGTCCACCCAGTTCCTGCAGACCAGTGAGAGGAGCCTCTGAGTAAACAAAGAGATGAATGAGTTAAAAAGCGAAGACTTCGTCCTCCTCGACTACAGTTACCCTGGTATAGAGGAGGAATTAATGAGGTGGAGTCGGATTTAGATAATTTCATCTATGAATTAATAGCTGCATATAGATAAAAGTAATTGTTGCTAATGATATGAGAGGCTTAATCAAGCTCATAGTTTTGATGAAAGCTTTTATTCCAAACTTTAAACTGAAAACATTATTTTTATGAGGCCGATATTTAACTTTTGCACAAATATCAGTGTTTCCCTCCCAGCATGTGTTAAAAGTGTTACAGACAAAAGGATTAGCAGCTTTGCCACTTGAAATCTGATTGCATTTTTGACATGCAGTGCATAGTTACAGTTTGTAAACTGACACACATACTCCTTTTTGAAATGACATTTAAAACTATACTGGACAATCAAAACTTTCTCAGATAACGGCAACGTTTGTTTTAGGAAATGTATGCCTAACTGCTTTTAAACCTAAACATGTGAAAACCATTTCTCACCATAGTTTTAACTTTTCTAGCATAAGTGAAACGTTAAAACGACAAACCCTTTTTAGCCTCAACATGTGTAATTAAATCTTAGGTTTACACATAGTAAGAAACTAACATAAATGTGGAGTTATGACAAGTGAATAATGTAAAGAAGTTAAAATCAAACTGACCTATTGTTATTGATATTTTGATTAATTTGTCTTACGTAAGTGACATCTTTACATGGAGACTCATGATGTCCACGAATTTTGCTTCTACGGTTCAAAAGTAAGTATGACATTGTAGCAAATCGAAAAGCCAAAGGAGAAGTTAAGAAATGAGCCATTTATCCGTTATTTTGCTGGACTTTTTTGATGGTCACAACCAGTGATGGCATAGTTACTTTGAAAAAGTAACTTTAATCAGATTACTGATTACTCCTTGAAAAAGTAACTTAGTTAGATTACTGACTACTTGA